>JAQFZT010002122.1:0-12532 GCA_034696325.1 Camisiidae sp. | reverse complement strand
AGCAGTTCAATATTCATTTACTATTTTACAGTTAATACTGTTTTTGCTTTATTTTGAGCTTGAAATGAGCTGAGCTTCAAGCTCAACAGCTTGAGCTTGAGCTTGAGGTTGAGCTGCGCTTCTTCATCATAGCCTGAGCTTGAAGCTCGAGCTTATAAGCTCAAAGATAGTTAAAATTGAGCTTTAAGCGCAGCTCAGCTCACAGCTAGCTTATGCTCTTCACTACTCTTAGAGTTGTAATCCTGAGTAACCAACACTTTCTTCTCTTCAGTTGCTGAACAAGATTCAAATTGAATGATTTGAGTCATTGAATGATTGTTAGAATATAAAAAGTTACATATCCTGTTCATATTAATTCAAATTTCCTGTCCTTTAACTGGCTTTTCTAAATCGATGATCAAATTGAGCTGTATTTTAATCGATAATTACAAACTGATATTCAATTATTTTACATATAAGAGGGAATACAAATCATATTTTTGATTCAAATTTCTATATATAGCATTTTTAATAAAAATGTAATTTTAGAAACTTTTATGATTTTATTTTTTCATAGCAAACATAATTGTATCATTTGAGCTCAATTTTATGTCTAAATAAGAGGATTAATTTGATGTGAGATATAATTCATTATAATATTTATGGTATTTGAAAGAAAATACAAACATTAATTTGTTGAGCATAGATATTCTGAATATAAACTAAATTGCATTCCACAAAATTGCTGCATAAAATCATAATTCATTGAATATCGCATCAAATATAACAGATTAGTTGAAATACCAATTTTTCAGACTAAATTGAATGCTAGTTCAAGACATGAGACATCAAACACAGTATGTTTACTCAATAAATTTAGTGACAAACGTCACTGAATTTAAAATCAGTTTATATTAAACTCACAAATGATCTCCAAAATGGATAAGTTATGAGAAATTTGTTGAAGGCATACAAACAGCTTACACTAGATATGAATGAGCTCGAGAGCCGCTTCAACTCTCAATGTCATTCGAGTGGTGTTGAGAGTATCGAAAACTGAGATTAAGCAACAAAATATAGAAAATTTAGAAAAATATCAAGAATGGGAAACTACTGTCAAATGAATAGTGATATAAACCAATTATACTTTGAAGTAAGTATTTTATGATAATTTGTACTCAATTTATTGGAAAGATGTTCGAAATTTTTTATTTAATTTCAGAAATCATCCTCTAAATAATACTTAACACATTTATATATATCTATATAATGAAACAAATATTGTCAGAATTGAATCAATTTTTGAGAGCAATATTTTCAAAATTCAATTTAAAAATTTTATTCGAAAATATGATCTTTAAAAAGAAAAATAATGAAATGTTTTTCTGGATATAACATAAAATTGCACTTAAATTATGCAAAACGGCCTCTTCGATGAAATTTATTCAAAATGACATTGGAATAAAAGTTGACTTCTGAGGGTAACTCAGACTCTATTTTCAACGATTTTCGATCATTGATTTAAAGTAATTAAGACATTGTGAAGGATTCTTACAGTAAAATATTTGCAAAAGACAATTAGATGAGAATTATTTAGGGATTCTATAAATATTCAAGAGATCTTTTATCGAATCACATTTCAGATTAAAGAGATATAGAGACACATAACAGAAAAGCAAAAGAAAAACAGTTCCAAAGAATGTTTATTTAGTGGATTTGTTTGTTTAATTGTTAACTATCTTTTAAATTTTCACAGAAGAGAACGAATTATTTGCCAAAATTCGACAAAAACTAATTATACTTTCAAATTAATATGGAATGGAATAAATATTCAGAATTTTGGAATTTATCTTATTTTTGATTTGTTTTTGATTCTTTCATTAATCCAATATAAACATGAATCCAATATTGAAATAAAGGCATAAAAAGTGAAAAGAAACGGAAAGTAATTTCTAAGTACTTTATGACACTTAAGATAATCCCACCGGAAAGTTATTTGCGTACTCATGAAACACAATTCATATTGAATTTATTAGATAATCAGCTCAAAGGGTAGAAAATATAATAAAATTTTTAAAACTCATATTTCAATAAAACAATATATTGGTATAAAGTGTTACATAATTGTCAGATCAATATATAATAATAATCAGTTTAGAAAACCTTAATATTCATGACTGTACTCTTTTCTTTTCCTTTTCTACCAGTTTCTGGTTCATTATTAAACCTCGAGCAGAACTCGAGTTCTTGAGTCAAATTAAATTAAAATGTTTGATTTGGAGAGAAAATTCTAGATTATAATATTATCCAAGCATTAGATTTCCCTAAAAGTATGAAAAGGATGACAGAGTTTAGAAAAAAATATTTATTTTATTTATTACACTTGTTTCAGTTCCGCAAAAAAATTCACTTCCATGGGATTTAATATTCAGTGCTTTCAATACTAAGTTAATGAAAATATCAGAGTCACAAAAATACTTTTAATCAAAGGCTGAACTAATTTCTTGACTAAAATAGATATTTTTGCAATTAGTTTGTGAAACAGGAGTAATTAGTAGTGAAGAGCATAAGCTTGACGTTATGCGTATAAGCTTGAGCTTAATTTTCATTGCGACCTTGAGATTTGAGCTTATCAACCTAAGCTTGAGCTTATCAACCTAAGCTTGAGCTTTGAACAGTAAGAAAAATACGACACTATTCACTACTCATATTTCCAAATACTTGGGATATTTTTGTTTCTGGTTCTAAATCACAAGAGAATACAGAAGTTCACAGCTTGAGCTTAAGGTTAGCTTTACATGCATGAGCTTGAGCTTTTTTGGAATCCTTTGAGCTTTGACTTTAGCTTGAGCTCAGCTTGTTCTTCACGATTAATTAGAAGTATGGTATAAATACATTGGGTATAAGTTGTTTTGGGATTATATAAATATGAAAGTCTCATGTTTTTCAAAATCTCTAGAAAGTATGCCGACTCCAGTGGAACCCTCCAAACCCCCAGTTGTACATAATTGAATTCAGAATTGTATTTTTATTTGATCTCAATAAGAGTTTTTTATATGATCAGTGGTTTAGTCAATCATTACGTGAAATGAACTTCAAAAGACTTACAAACTTCTAAAGACTTGACAATATTTTCAATAACAATTGTCAATAAAAAATTTGTTGAGTATTCATTTTTATATAAAATATAACTAATTATCTTTGAAATTGTTGTAATGCAAACCTTTATACTCATATTTATGGAGTTATTGTGCTATAATAACATTTAGTGACATTTATTATAACCAAGAATAATGACATTTTGCACTTTCATTTAATATATCGAGTGATCTACAGATACGTATGAAACCGCTCATTATTTTTAATGATTACACTTATGAATATAACAATTAATAATTCAATTTTGGAAATGCATTCACGAAACAGAGTTTCTAATCTTCTCGCAAACGTTTACAGTTAATGGTTATTTTGAACAACAATAATATAATGCATATATTCTTAATGGAATTTATTGCCACATATTTTTCTTATAATAGTATAGAAACTAAGTTCAACTACAGTATGATTTTTCGATATTCTTCGTTTTGTTAAATTCATTAAAGTATAATAAATCAAAATTTTCAACCAAATATTATTCTGTTCAATATTTTTTTGCTATTCATTGGATTAGAGTTTCGTTTCTCATAATTTTCAAGCATTTTAAACCTTTAAACTTTTTGATGATTCAATTAAATAAAAGAATAATGACTTCAATATAAAGAACATAAACTATAAACAAGATAAGAATCAAAAATTTCAATCTCATCAATTCAATCAATATTTGCTTTTCTAAGATCTTTCCCAAAACATGATAAATTTCGGTCCACTAAATTTGACTTATTTTATAACAATCACTTACTTGAATGATACATAATTCATGATCAAAAGTACAATAAAAAATTATTTTCCTGTTCCTTGTCTTTTATCTGTGTCTTTCCTTTTTCTTGACAAATTCAAGATTATTTTCAAGACTTAGTTCTGTATTATTTTTGTTCAAAAATTTATTTGATAGAAGTGTTATTTTAATAAATTGTGGAAAATTTATGAAAGTTTTCAAAAAAATATTTATTGAAAAATAGAAGTCTTGATAGATTTGCATATAAACTACTTTGAAATTTGACTTGTTTGAAGTGATTTAAAATTTGATGCTCAGACGTGAGCTTAATATCCGTATTATCATCCGAAATGCATAAATTGATATTAAATTGCAGTCATTATAGTTTGATATGTTTATTACAGAGTAGTTCTGAAAAACAAAGGGTATGATAAAGGATGAGAAATTGTGATCACATAACCCAAAACCATTTCATGTGCTCGATTCGTTCTGAGCTGTGTCACCATAAGTTGTTTCTTCCTCTTTTTGATGTTGAAATGCACTCAGCGTTGAAGTAAACGTTCACCACTATTGCCCTTTTGATACGCCTCATAGTCTTCCATATCATAACCAGCAGCTAAAATGTCATTATTTTGATTATGACGATGACTCCGATGGCTCACTGAGGATTATTTTGGCATATTTATCAAGTACTGTATAATTCCATGCATTTCAATACATCAATCCTGCGCTTCTTTTTCCTTTAGTCCATTCGCGAAGCCTTCAGTTACACGAGTCACTGATTCTTAAACTCTATTCTTAAATAATATCATATCTCATTCCTATGCCTTTTAATTTCCGAAAAACTATGTAAAAGCAATGTTTTATTTATAAAAATATTTTATCGGTTTTGGATCTTTTTCGAGTGCTTAAAAGCAAAACATTTTGTTTACTTGACTAACTTTACTGTCTTTCTTACAGTACATTTGCTCACTTTAAACACTTTCGAAGATCAAATAGTTTTTATTACAATTTTATTACAATTGCAATCATTTTAATAACAAATAAATATAGAATTTTTGGCCAAAACCGTTCACTATAACCGGGATTCACTGTAAATGTTATGAATTTCTATTGTATTGAGTAATATGTTCTGAAACAATCGTTCACTATAACGGGGTTAGACTGTATTTAGTTTTATGTAACTGTAAATTATTACAGCAATCATCTAATTTTACACCTCTTTTCGAAATTAAATTCAAAATTCATCATTGCATTGAATCATATTTCAGATTTGATTAGATTCTGAAGGATTGAATATCATAAGTAGCAAAGGATTTTTCAGACTCGGATTATAAAAAGATCTAATAATAGTTTTTTTTATTGTCGGTTCAATGGTTAAAATCACTTGAGCCTCGCTTTATTGAGGAAAATTTAAAATGCAATAAAAGTTTTTCTTTTAAGAGAAACATCCATTCAGTAACAAAGAATTCTGTACAGTTAGAGAAACAAAGATGTATTCAACATTCCAACAATGATGCGAATTCCTAATGGTTTGACAACTTATTGCTATTACTCATTACTAATCAACACTATCACTCATTAATATTCCAATTTTTATCATTTACCTCATGTTTCGTTCGTATTTATCACCGAAATTTCTTTCATCTTTACATGTCTTTTTTCACTGATAGTACACTTTGTAATAGGATTTGAAAATTTGTTGTTCATATTGTGATGATTTTAGTTGAAACACACCTCTTACCACTGAAGAATTTATTGCTCAGCACTCTTTGCTCGTGAAATTGTGATGAAGATTTTGTGAAATGAAAAAATCAAATATAGTATAATAGCATCCTGTAATGCTAATGATTTGCATGGAATTTATGTGAATTGCAAATTCAATCTTTTGAATACAGTCTTACAAATCAATATGATTTGCTAAAACGGATTTTAGTTTATTTGTCACACTGAGTGATAAATTCTTAAGTTGACTCAATAAAATTGAAATGATTTCCCGAATCTTTATGATAGTTAGTATTCTGCGCTGATATTTTGTTTCTAAATTTAGAAAGTATGCTTCTTATCTTGTTTAAACTGATCCAAATCCTATTTGAAAACCAAAGTCCTAAAAAGAGAAGTATTGATAGCTCTATTAGCCTGTGGTAACATGTTAACCTAACACAATGAAAGACTGCCAAATGCATGCCCACATACTGTATATTGAATAACTAAGTTATACATAATTCTGTGTTCATAAATTCTCAAAATTCTGTTGAAATTCTGTTCAAATTCTCGTATATTGTGAAATGAAGCAGAATATAACTCAATTTGCAATCTGAATACAATATTTGAGTCATAATACTGGAAAACAATGCAATGACAACTTATTTAAAACGTGATATAATTTGTTAATGACTGGTTTAAATAATACTTATTATGAAACGTGTATAATATGAACTCATAAAAACTTTTTGTTTGTTGTGATACACTATTTTGAATTTGATTTTGAAGACAAGTTCTCAGAACATATTCAATTTCTCTGCTATTCTTATTGCCATCACATTCGATTACCTTCAGCTCATTTCACAACTGCTGTTCAGAATACTGATATCAAGTTATACTTAACAGAGTAATCGCATTCACTTTCTCTTTTATTCGAGCGCATACTTTATAAAGATATTGCGAGCGTTACTATGTTTTACTTCTACTTTAGTGAACTTTATTCTAAGCTTTTGCTCATTTTAAAATCACAGATAGTCTCTGAATTCTTTTAAAATTTGCGAATAGATATCAACTTCTCTTCAAGTCTAACATAGAAAGTCTTACTTTTGGCAACAAATGTTCAGAATTTGAATTTCTTAATTGTAGTTCAAATAACTAGTATATTTCGTTTATTCATCCAATTCTCATATTGATTTTTGTTGACGATTTCATACTTTTTAACACAGATTTATCACTCTTTCAATCCCAGTCTCGCTCTAACAGAATCTTAAAATACTTTCAAATTTTTTGATTATGGAAACAAAAGTATGTGATAAAGCAACTTATTTATAAAGGAAAGATATTTTTGTTATTGTAAGAAATTTTTGATCACTAAAATGTTACTGAAAAAACTAGACTTGAACTTAACCATTAACTTTATAAGATTGAATGTGTATTGAATTGTGACTAACTTTGAGCTCTGATTTAGCTTTCTGTTAATGGATGAATAGGAACAAACATTTGTCGGATAGAGTCTTAAGTTAAGATTGTAAGAAATAAGAGCAAAGTTAAAAATCCTAGAAATTTGTCATAAGGATTTTGGTTTCTATTGGAATTAAACTCATACACTTCGTAAGCATTAATGAACTGAAGTTAAGCATTAAGTATTGGACCTTCACTTACTTATGAGCTCAAGCTTTGATAAAATCGATAAATTCTAGTATACTATTGAAGGCAAATCTATGCAACAAAATACATAAGCAATAAAACACGATAAATGTTTACAGAGCTTTAAGTAATATTTAAGCTCGAATTTAATTAGTGTACTGATTACATTCCAACTATAGGTACTAATTGTACACAGTATTCAACCTTCAATCCCAACTACAGTACACGTGTATAGATCTCTTTTTCCCAATACATTAGTATTTATACACTTAATATTAATCTTAAAGTTTTTATAGATTTTCTTTATTGCACATCAAAAAATTCTTGCAAAACTACAAAATCTCAAGAAAATAAGTTAAGGTTTCAAGATTTCAATAACACTCGTTAATTCGAGAACTCAAATCCTTAAGACTGAGCATTTAGTTATACTCGAGTTTTTATTTATTTTGGTAACAATTTCAAGAATTATTAGTATAGATACTGAACTGAATCATGTCTGTAAAACTGAGTTGTGCTTCAGTGAAATGCTTTGGAGTTGATTGAAGTTAACTTTCGGTTTTGTTTATAAAACTAAGTAATAATCATCCTCTAAAATAGCATTAATTGGCAAAATTGTAAAGCACATTATCGTTACGAGTGCTTCGAAGGAATTTCCATTTAAAATAGAAATCTATGAAAATCAGAATCGATGCGTAAACAACGTTTAATGTTTCCAAAATCACTTCAAAAATTAAGGCAGAGTTTTCAAAATATATTTTAATCAATTGGTTGGAGCTTATGATAAATGCATTTCAAAATACAATATTTATCCATCACTTCAATACATTCGAAGTATTGAAATCTTATAAGAAGTTTCTATTTATCTCTTTTAATCACTTACTATTTTCAATACAGTTTGAAATTATGACAACATTGAAAGTTATAAAAAAATTGTGTTAACACTCTATTATTGAATTAAATGTATATTTTTTTCTCTTATTTTATTGAATGGATAGTTTAAGTTGATGTGAATTGAATGTAGTTTATGGAGTAAATCGAATAAACGAGTTCAACAAAAATGAATGAAAGCCAAACTTTTCATTTTCATTCTCTTATCGTTAAATCGATTCTATTCGCAATAGATTTTCCCATACTTTCTGATGGTTAAAGAATGCGAATCAATCTGCATATCAACTAATATTCTGTTATACCTTCTATAGCATCAGTATTTGTCTTATCCTCTAAAACAAAGCGTAAGCTTTTTTCCATTTGAAAAAGTTTCGCAAACTATGCAAAGGATTAAATGTGAATCTCAGTGAAACAGTAGGAATAACAGTAGGCGTTGTTTTAATTGGATTTTAAATATGAGAATTTCTTATAAGCGGGAAATGATAACTATGAATGAAATGATTCCTAGTGTTATACAAGTGGTCCAAAGATTCAATAAAATCAATCTGTACTTTATTGCAGTTTATTTATTGTAGCGATTTATCAGAAATAATAAATAGCTATAACTAGAAATGGCTCATATTATTTCATTTTATGTGCAAAACTTAGTATTTTATTTATTTGCTCTTTTATAGCTTCAGTAATACCTCCACAAAATACAGAAAATAATTTATTTATACAAAATTTCATCATTTTGTGGATCCATTCGCTTATGTTTTATGCAAATACAATGCAAACAAAAACACTGAGGGATTCATTAATCTTTTTTAAAATTCATTTTAATGGTTGAATCTTTTAAACTTGGGCTGATTTAATCCTTGCTTTTTTACTGTTCAAAACCATTTTGAGTGCGTACATATGATTTTGATGTATTTTGGGAAAAGACTCGAGTAAAATTGTCGAGTAAACATGATCAACATAAATCTTTAAACAGAACATTGCATCAAAGCTAACATAAAGGGACAAAACAAGAGCTTTCAGTTTTATAGCGAATCTTCAACTCATTGACTTCTTGATTGGCATAGTATTAAAAATACTTCTATTCTTCCATTAATTTTTGACACTTTTCTCTTTTTCCATTAAAAACTTTATAACTTATTCTCTAAAAAATGATAAATACACTCATAAAATAAGTTGATAAACTGGAGCCTAAGACTACTGTACTTTCGATAATAATAAGGATGATTTTGATTTGTTTGGTTATCATAAATTTTATTACCCATATTACTAACAGTGAGGTTTGAGGAAAAGAAATATATTGCTTTTACATTACAATAAGAGTTTGAGAAGTGATCTATGAATTACAATCATAAAGATTTATGCCTCATATACCCAATGGCGTAATTTGCATGGCAAATATCACAGAATTTCGGCTTAAATTTTATAGATCTGAACAAAAGTTACAACATATTTTACAGTCAAGCTATTCTCAATAATATTATATTCTTCAAAATTACATAAAGAAGTTCACATGAAATTCTAACGAACTTCTAATCAATTTTGATTATTGGTCTTGAAATTGAAATTTTGTTTATTGAGCTCTAACGAAATTTGGTAAAAACTGAATGATTTATTTTATAAGTTGATGAATTTAGCAAAGAATTTAAAGAATTTATTTAGACAGAAAACTTGTGTTAAGCATGTTTTGATTAAACACAAGAACCTTATTCTGGTTTATGTGAACTGAACAAATGTTTCTTTGCAGGCAATCATTTTAAATTTTCAGTTCAAGTCAATTGGGTTTATTTTAAGCTTAAATAAAGATGTTATATAAGAGAAAAGCCAACTAAATAAGTACTGTAGATATATTGGGCAAAATAATGTCTTTTATCTTATTCTACTTTATATTATAAGACCAAGAATTGTTCATCAGAATGAATATTGCAGTGCATCGATTGGATTGCATTTCACTAGTTATTAATTTAAAAGCTTGCAATTCAAATAACTGAAAGCTCTTTTTAGCAGCTTTAAAGTAATTAAGTTTATTTTAAACAATTTTACTTAAATCTGATATATTATGAACTCTAAATTAAATAAATATTTCAAATAGTTTTGAGAATTGAATTGATAAAAATATTTATCGTGAAATCTTATTGACTCTCTCAGAATAATGCAAAACTTTTGGCTTGATATAGAAAATTATTTTTAGACTTATTGAATGGGTTTCACTGATGTCTATATGATTTGGCAAAACGAATCTGTTCTGCTCTTTGACTGAAATAAAAACTAACTATAAATGCAAAAAATCAAGTTCTTAATAATCTATAAATTCTACTACACTAAGAGCATGTGACTCTTTTCTGTTTCCTTTTACACAAGTGCTAACATTCAATCTCAAAGATATAAAGTATTTCATTTAAAAGCCAACCTAAAGTCCATTAACTCTAAAGCTGGTACTGTTGGGCAATATTAACGTGTCAGTTAATCAATCAAATTGTGAATACTTTGTACATTTGAGCAATTCCTGAGAGGCACGAACACAAACATTGGCCAACTTTTTCTTTGGAATATTCTTCTAATTCTTCTTATTTTTCCTCAGATAAATGCTAACTTTTTGACTCAATTTTAATCCTAATACATAATAACTTTGATTTAGAGCTCTAATGCGATTTGGGATTTTGGCCAACAATGTTTTGGAAAACTTTTATGCAATGAATCTTTAAAAATCTTTAAATTAACGAAAGAGATTTCTTTCGAAATGAGCGGAATAAAGATTTGGTTTAGAAAGAAATTAAATCCTTTTTTAAAGTGCTCAACTCGCTAGTCAGACCAACTTTTTCTTTTTCTTAATCGATTATTTTGTACATTCCTGTAAACAAATATTGATTTCCATAAAGTTAATCATTGGAGGCATAATCATATGGCATGTGAGCTTTTAATACACTCTGTATTCGTTTTTATGTACACCTTTTTTTATGTAGAATTCAATTTTATGTACACATTCTTTGAAACAAAAGTTACTTCCATAGGTTATACTGTAGTTGATTTTGATGTGCAATTTTTTCTCCCCGACGCGTACATAAAAACGAATACAGAGTGTATTCATTCTAAATTACACTTGAAAATGTCCGAACATTGTTATGATACTCTCAATACCCTAAAATTAATTAGACCTTTATCAGTGTTGACTTTTATAACTATGAGTCAAGACTATTGTTTGAATCCGAAATGCAAATAAAATATCCGACAATTAACAAACCCTAACCTGTCCTGATCCGCACTTAATTTAATATAAGCTTATTTTTAGAAAGTATTCTAATCTATATTCTGATTTATAGCGATAAATAATGTTTAATTTGCTTACTATGGTATTAATAGAGAGCAACAACGAATTGAATGACATAATGACAACGTTATGAATTTTGACATTTTGAACGTCCTTTTGAATGGTATTAAAGCTTACGTCAAACTTTTAATATTATTTATTTGCCAACACTTTTTGAGGATTAATTTTCTTAACATAATGAACGATACATTAATTTAATTATAAGTCTATACTTGTTTCAGTCACACTTGAGTTGGTTTTATGGTGTTTTTGATGCGCTTAAGAATTAGTGGTTAAGCTCTAGTTGAGGACGAATTTATATTATCTGCATTTGACATTTGTCATAAATATTATAAATTTGTTTATAGCGAGCAAATGTATTAAGCCTTATATGCCATATGTGTAAAATTACAATTTCGGTACAATAATAGCTTAGTTGCAAAAATTGATTGATACGTATAGTTCTTTCACAAAGAAATTAAACCCATTCTGGCATTCGGCCATTTCACTCATTCATAAGCTTTCAGCCAAAATGTATGTTAAGCTCTTTCCTGTCTCATTAATATATCGCAGACACACGTTTCTGACCACATAAATGGCTTACAAACCATACGAAAACATTAGCAAACATTAAATTGAAACTAATTCTGCAAATTGTGCTCATTTCATGCTAACTTAATTCAATGCAATAAATCGTCTTTTAGGTCTAACACTAATCCAAATTTTTCAATTTTCTTCACTCAAAAATATCATATAAATGAAATCCATTTAGTCAATAATATATTTAGGAAATGACAAAATAAACGGATTATCTTTAATAATTTACTAAGTTTATCATCAAATACATTAAATCTTTTTAAGCTTATTTTTTTAACAAGAGATTTCACTTTTTAATCCAAAATTATCTTATTATTGATTTAAACTATTACTTAAATTTTGCAAACAATAAAGTATAGGAACATCTTTTTTAAATGTTTTAATTTTTTGTATATAAATAATACTTTTTATTCTATGAGACCTTAAAAACGCACTAAAACTTATTGAATTGAAGAAAAAGTGAAAACTTATTGAATTGAAGAAAAAGTGAACTAATGTTAGAATTTAATGAAGTGTTGATTATTTAATTGTGAAAGCAA
>JAQFZT010002121.1:0-12533 GCA_034696325.1 Camisiidae sp. | reverse complement strand
TAATTATTGAAAGCTTTGAAAGCTAATCAATGCTGAAAGCAGTGACTTCCTTATCAGTTATTTGTGAGTACAGCAGTACAGCAGTACAGTCGTACGAACAAAAAATATGCAAAGCACTAAAGTATATATTTTAAGAACTTCGTTAGCGGTTTCAATAGTGTTACAGACAAGGGAATGATATAACAAAATTAAGTTTTTCGATACAACTGGAAGGCATTCCGAAACACCTCGAAGTCATTCTTGATTTACATCCAGTATAGGTTTCATTCATTGAAGGTTCAATTGGTCCAGAAGTTAAATTTTGGTGTGATAGTTGACATGTAATTGCAATTAAAATTGCAATTGAACTAAGTTTTTGAGCCATATTTTGCTGAATATTACGTGAAAACATTTTCCAATAGTTTAACTTCGAATCAATCGAAAGATAGAAATAACTATTTAAGGCGAATTCACAATTGATTTTATACATAATTTCTTATCATTTCTTTTATTGCACAAATTAGACGTCTTTCTTTGTCATATCACATCAATTTTTAATTGAATCGTATATTTATCTCTTGAACTGCAAGTTTTTTTATCTGTTTGATAGTTAAAACTTTTACATTATTGCTATTTCATAAAAATTTGTATCTATCTATAAATCATTGCAACAACCAATGAATATTACCAGTCATTTCAATAATTTCTATCCATATTTTTTAAAATTTTTTATACAGTTTTTCAATTAATTAATCACTATTTAAACTATTAATTTAGAACTTTAACAATAATTTCAAACCATTTGTTTAAAAAGTCATTGACATTTTCTAACACTAGTTTTTTCCTGAATAGTATAGAGGGTGTACCAAATCTTTTCCTTCATATATGAGTTTTTTTCAATAAAATGTTTTTAGGGCTCATTTTATTACATGATTTATGTTGAAATATAAAATATTTTACAAATTAAAAAAATAAGATAATTTAATTGCAAATATTTAATGCTAACATTTTTAGAGCAGTCTACTCTGACACCTGCACTCAAATACACTTTCACGCCGTAATCTTGAAGAATGAACAGGTTATCAGCAGAGATTAAAATTTCTATCTTTAAAATTATTTTAAACTGAGTACTCACAGATGTGGCATTAGACTTGAGGTATTCAACAAATTTTGTGTGAATTTCATTGTTATTGAAAACTCATTATGACCAAAACTTTAATTTATCATTTTGTGTGAATTTCATTATTATTATTGATAATTTAATTCAATTTCGAAAATATTGCTTTTATAAACGCTATTTATGTCAACAAACAGTAATTTCAGTTTCAGCAACTCATATATGAAGGAAAAGATTTGGTACACCCTTTACATATTTCAAGTTGTATTGTCGATACAATACTAATACAATATTTTTATTACATTTGAAATACATTCACTTTGAAAATACACATGATTTAAAACAGTTAAATAACGAATAATTTAAATATTTAAAGACTGTTTCAAAAGTCAATCTTTTAAGAAAAAATTATATTATTTTTATTCTGTAATAAAATTCATTTTACTTTCAGAATTAATTATTTGAACGGGTTTTCGTTGAATAACAATAGTTGTATGCGTTTCTCCATCTTCTACTGGTGGAAGTGATAACTGACTTCTTATTGAAGGTGAAGAAGAATGAGATGAAAAATCTTCTGATGAATGAACGACTTGTCTATCAGTTTGATTGAGTTCATGGTTATACTCTGCGGATCCGTTGTTCGAAAAATCGGACCTTTTATTGAAATGAAAAGTATTTTTGAACTCAATAACTAATAACTAACTATTTCTTCTAATCGTTTTCTATTCTATTCATGAATACCTCTCTCTTTCATTCAATGCATCACTATTTGTAGTGTTGTATTGAGTTTGCATTCGTTGAACTTTATTTAACAAGTCTTTATGCAATTGTTTCAACACATCTGGATATAAGACAAAAGAATGTTGTGGTACCTCTTCTTGTGGTATCTGTTCATCATTTGATTGTCTTATTTCTGGTTTATTTTCTTGAAACCCATTCAATTCATTGATATTCATTTCCGCTAAAATTTGATTTCGATTATAATGACTACTATTGTTGTTATTATTACTGAATGGTCTTATTGTAGGCTTTAATAAAATTTGATTATCCTTTTGATAGAAAACAATATAAAATTATTAGAAAAGTGTTGAATAAACCTTCAATTGATCAATAAATACTTGTTTTCTCTTATTATAGATAAGATAAGAAGAGAAACCAACAGTAAGGAATCCAATAATAATAGTGAGAATAAATGCATAATTGGCTCCATTTATACTCCAAGACCCGACTTTAAGAAGTGTTCCCAACCAACCATTCACTTCTGCACCCTTTTTATGATACAAACATATTATATTTTATATGATAATTATATACTACAGTAGAATTGAAAACATATTCAATAAAAACCTCATCGATCCACAAATAGGGCTGGAATAAAAAGTATTGGATTAGTAATAGCTTCAATACTAGTATTAAACTTAATTAAATACCAGAAGAGTCGGCTTAAAATCGTTTAAACCGGCGACAAATGAAAATGGTTTCATTTTCAGGTTTATTTGGAATCTTCCGCTACCTCTTAAAGTAATCCCAAGTGTCTTGTATTGGAAAAGATATGATTATTTTTATTCATGATAAAACTCACGATGCTATCACTCACAGGCTCGACATCGAAAAATCCTAAATGTTTTTCTTTTTGAGGACTTAAACCCATAACATTTCTATTGGACAAAAATTTAGGAGAAAAAAGGAAATGAGGGAATGTTAGAGCGAAAGGGATTCCACTCAAACATTGCGATAAATCGAGAATCCCTTCACACTTCTGGGGATCAACACTTTTGGGACAAAAGCACCAGTTGTTCGGGTTTTCCTTTTTACCATCGAAGAGGTTCTCAGCAAAATTGAATCTGAGAGTTGAGACGCCATTCACTGAAGATTTACTATTGAAATAATTTAATGTTAAATAATTCTCACGATTTTCATTATTTATTCTGAATTCAGACCCGAAATATTCAGCACGCAGTGAACGGCACGCGTGTTGATTGAACACATATAAGGGCTTTTCTGTGTCTATAAAAGAGCCAAACATTGTTCCGTCGGTTCCATTCAAAGCATCACATGATGAATCGCGATAAACACCGAAACCTCTGCTCAAAAAATAGTTATTCAAATTATTGATGTAGTTATTGATTAACTTATTATTGCCTTCTGTTTTGAAAAGTGGCGTATTTCATGAACTTTTCTTCATCACCCATTCCAGTGTAGACTTCAAAAGGACCGAATTTGCTGTTATTTCTGATCGCAAGAAACCCATACGTATTGTCTTTTAGTTTATAACTAGAGATCCCGTATTCAGGTATAGGAAAACCTACGATTATAAACAGATAGAAGTACATCAATGTTTGTATTGAAAATTAGGTGTTAAAAATATTCTCATTGATCAGGAAAAAGTGTCCTAATACTAAATTAGTGTTCAAAAATATTATTTATTGAATCATTAAATTCTTATAGTTTCAAAACAAAGTCAGAAGTTCTAAAAAATTTCCCAAAAATTTCTTCAAAAACGTATTTAACTAAAAAAAGTTAATTTTTAGTCGTTCACTATCGCTGAGGAAGACTTATTGAGACGACAAAAGTACTTGGATTTGAAGATCAATTAAATTTTTATGATTAATAAAACTTTTCGCTAAGAATTTAAGAACTTTAAGAATTCATTTATTAGTTATTAAACCCGTCACTCATTGTCGAACTTTCTAAAAATGAATGACTTGGGGTATCTAACGATCAAAATAATTGCCATTTCATAACACTAATGTCCAATTGACACACTTTTCCTGATCGTTAATTATTGTTGACATTACCTAACGATCTGAGAGGTTTGGCTACGATATCGATTGTGTCCAACAAATTGATTCTCCTGCCTTCAATTATTTCTCGTGCGGTTCGTGTTTCTATAAGTTGCTCGCGATAGGTGTTCAACAATATATTCACCACATTATTAACCAAAGGACTTATCAATGAATTCAAAGGAAACCTTTCAATTGCATTATTGATAATCGAGAAAACCATCTGAAGAGAAATAATAAGCAGTTCTGATATCTTAAACTGGAATACAATAGAAAATTATTTTATTTTATTTACCAGAAGAGGTATATTTATAACTGTGATTCGATCATCAGGAGAACCTAAACTTTGTGTGGGATCGAATTGAAAGTTTAGGGTTTCATAAAATTCGACTTTTTGTCTGTCGTCAGACCTTAAGTAAAAATTGATTGAAAGTTAGTCTTATTTGTTTTTATCTATTTTTTTGTGGAATTACCACTTAATCACATCCCGAACTCGATATTGTCTGGAAAGAAATAATCAAGAATAATAATCCAGAACTTATTCAATTTAATATCAAAATTAATATCAAGTTTAAGTTGAAATGATTTATAAAATTTTTCTAATAGCTTTCATAATTTTTTAGTCTGATTTCACAATTGTTAACTTAATTCAAACAAAACTAAAAAATATTTTCACTTTTATAGACAGAAAGAGTTTAATTTATCTACAGAATGACATATAAGTTATTATAATTTTTTTGTGATATTCAAATATTATAACGTCTGTGAATGAGACGCCCCTATCGGCGGGGGCACGAATTTTTGTCACAAGACCTCTAAATGCGCTTTGGCAGCACATTTGAGGCGTATTTCTTAATTATTTTTTGTTATTTGATCAGATCTTTATCCGATTTTGGTTCAAACCACTCTTTTTGTTAAAATTGGCCAAAAGATTTTGTTAGGGGTGAATTGAGGCACATTCAGGGGACTGATCTCTTTCGGTATATAATCAGATAATCAGTTATTTATTGACGTTAATCTTAATTTACGAGTAATGAGATGTCCCAAAATCAGGCCAATGTTTTTAATCTAAACTAAGTCTATTCTGGAGTTACCAGATCCTCTCGGAATTCCAGGAAACTTACGAAAGGAAAAATTTTCAAGAAAATATTTATTGTTCTCTCCGATGCATTTTCTCAAAAGCTTTGAGAAACACAGTTTGGCTCCACATTCAATATTTTTCGAATTCTGTATTACCATTATTGATATCTAGACAAACTATTTAACTTTCAGTACAATAAATCCTAATTAAATGATTTTGCAGTCAAAGTTTTAGCTTTTCTTTTGCCAAAATATCGACAAATTTCATAGGAAATGCCAAAGCGCATTCAGAGGTCTTGTGGGGACAAAAATTCATGTCCCCTCCGATAGGGGCGTCTCATTCACTCAAAATTAAAGAATTCAATTCTTGAAAAATCAGTTAAAATTATTGTAGAATATAATTGAATTCCGAATTGTAATACTTTTTATACTGATAAAAACACAAAGAACGGATTTCTCCGAACAGACGTTATCTATGTTTTTCTCTTTAAAATCCTATAAATCGATAGTTAGTTTTGAATAAATAAAGTCTTTTTGATTAAATAGTTTTCTTTGATAAAACCCTGTGCTTAACAAATACAAACATTGCAATCATACTTATGAAGCTTATAAAAAATTAAACTTGTTATGATAGTTGTTGAGCTGACTCACTTGTAAACATAGGGACCCATTTCTCTGACTCGAGGAACCGCTCCATTTTTGAACTCTTGAGCGTTGACGATATGAAATAAATAGACTTTTGTGTCAATTGCGATTGGAGTTTCTCTCCTATTGTTGGAAAATAAGAGATTTAAAAGTGGAAATATTATATAAAATACACAAATTTGCATTTATTCACTTCAATACTTACCAGTTATCAAACATCAAGTTTCCATCTTTTATTTTGTAGTTCAAATTTATGCCTAAATTAAAGTTAAATTATTGGGGTTAAAAAGTATTATGCTTAAAATGAATATTTTACCGAAACATAGTAGTAATGGAAATATTAAATATAAAAATATGCCAAATATAAGAAGGAATAGACCCAAAACTAACAGAATCTCTGATCTATTTCTTCGTTTAATTGAAGTCTTCAAATTTTTTAACCACAAATTCATTTCTATTGAGCTGTATTTGAATAAAATCTATCTTCTCTGCAATTTTCACTAATGGGGACTGAAATTATTAGAACTTTTCTAATTCTTGTTATATTTTCTAATTTTCATAATGTTTATTTGAATGTCAAGTTCATGAATATATCGCGTGCAATATCACTATTCTAATGACTTTTTGAAAAACTTAATGATTTTATGGATGAAAGATTCCTTTTTCTCTCTGAAAAATATGTTATATTTCTCTGTAACTATTGATCCATATTTTTAAAGATAATTCATTTTATATTCATTCCTATAAAAAAAATTATTATTTCAATCAATAATAATACAGTTACTCTAATTATCTCATTAATTCAGAGATATTGATTGAAATTTTCTAATAGACTATTAAATAAAATTTAAGAAAGTTTATAATTGCATTCCTTATTTTTCAAAAATAACATTTCATCAATTCTTCGCTGGTAGTATTTACGAATCAGAAGCTTGAGAATCAGTTCTAGTTCGTTACTTAAACCTATTATATCTTCGTTATGTGTTATTTGTAATAAACCTTTGAATCAGATGGAAATAGTTCTCGGCCGTAACCAGCTATCAGGCCAAGTGGTCTATTATAGAGGAGTATAATACTCATATCCTATTTTTGCTTAATCGTCATAAAGTTTAGCTATTGTTTACATTTATATAGCATTTATTTTTGTAAATTCTATTTGAGCTGTGCTATGCTATGCTATATTCATTTTACTTAAGTGCTCTCTTTGCGCAAAGGAAAAAAAATTAGTTGTTTTTATTAATTTAATTTTAATTGAAATAAAAAATATTTAGTGAAGAATTAAGTTAATGCCAAACAGGTGTTTTTAGCTGAGATTAAAATATTTTTGGCTCAAATGTAAACTCAATGCTCTTAAATATTAGCACCTGTTTGGCATTAGATAAAGAAAATAATTATTATCAAAACCTTATAAAAACATTGAATTTCAATATCATTAAAGTGTTTAAATGTTGTAAATTTTAAATTTTCAAAAACCTTCTCATTTAATTACAAAATTTTTTTATTATCTTGTAACTTATTTTATATCTTACAATTTAATGTTGAGAATTTTCTTTCTTTTTTGTCACCAAATGTAGACCAAATAGACATTACCAGAATAAATGCAATTTAAATGTAAACAATAGCTAGACTTTGTGATAATTAGGATTTAAGGGGTATAGCCACCCAAATATTTTCAAATAATTGAGTTTTCAAGTGTAAAATTCAGAATAAGTTTAAATTATAGCCCCACCAGACATGTTTAGTCTCATATTTAGCCCCAACATTTTTTAGTCCCCCCAGACTTGAATTCCTTGTTACGGTACTGGTTTAATACATTAACAGAATGACAACATGGAAGTCTAAATAGTGGAATTCAATAATATTGAAAGTTTGAAATTTAAAGACTAACTTCATTTCAATTGAAAGTGCAAAAAAGTTCACTCAAAAACTATTCAATAATAAAATTTCCAATATTAAGTTAACTCAAATCTGAAAGAGTCAGAAAAATCTTTCAATCATAGGCTGAACTTAGACCTGATTTTGATTGAAAAGCGCTTTTGACTAATTTATGAGACATGACAATTGTGAACTTTAGATTTGATTCGAGGTTTTATACGTTTTGTTTGTTCATGTTTACTTTTCCTTATTTTCTTACTTTTCTTATCAATCGAAGCTATTCAATGAAATCTTAAGTTCAATAGAGTTTTTCTCAATCATTATGTTTCATAACTAATTGATAGCACTTTTTAATGAAAGTGAGAACTCAGTTCATCCTATGATTGAAAGGATTTGCTGACTCTTTCAGATTTCAATTAACTTAATATTGAAAATTTGATCTTTGAATAGTTTTTGAGTGAACTTTTTGCACTTTCAATTGATTTCAGGTTTACGTAAAATGTAAAAATCTTCTAGATTTTGAAAAATATGGATATTTCTTTAAAATCTTTATAGAAGAATGAAAGGGACATTTTTACATAAAATTGTAGTGTACAGTTTCCTTCAGCTAAAAAATTGAATAATTATACAATTATACTAAATGAAGAACAAGGATTTCAAAACTTGGATTGATTCGGTATTTGACAAATAATTGTTTTATTGATATAGATATTTGTTAAAAATCTTTTGTTCTCCACGAGTTTGATCAATAAATCAATTCTAAATAATTACAAAAAATATCAGTAATTCAAATTTATAATATTTTCATGAAAATAAAAATTCTGAAAGAAATCCAAATCATATCATTGACAGTTGATTTTCATAAAATAAGATCAAGTCCTATGAAATTTAGATAATTTTACAATTTTAATAGCATTCTTGTAAATAGGAAATAATATAAATACATTGAAAAATATTTGTATCATAAAGTTTTTTAAAATCATTTTAAAAAATTAATTCTCAATAATACTCTCTCTTTCATAAATAATTGAAAAAGTTACAAATTATCAATTATTTGAACATAGTTGAAATTTAAGCAGAATTATATTTTTATTTCTCTTTGAAAAATGGATAAATTTTTTCGTAATAAATGTTTATTAGTTTTATGAGGTAAGCAGAATAACTTGATGCAACAGCTCTGTTAGGCTATGAAGCTCTTCTTCAATATCTAGAATAAGGTGGAGGTGCACTGGGCAGCGGTTGAGGGAAATCTTGGTGCGCATCATGGTTATAATATGGTTGTACGGGTGGATTCATGTAATTCATTTGCATCTGAAATGCTATTCGATTAGTTCTTATTAGATTCTGTCTTCTCCTTATTTTGATGCAAATAATAAACAAACTTAAAATCAGAAGAGCAATACAGATAGACATCCAAAGCCAGAACATATTAAAACCAACACTTGAAGAACCTGTTCCATTTGAATTATTAGGCGAATAGATACATTCATAGTTAGTCGAATACTCTGCATAATCGTCACGACATTCACAACTCTTATTCTTGCAAATTCTATTATTATATTTCTGACACTCTATATTTTTAGAACATTTGAATTTTTTACAATTTGGATAACCATTTTTAAGTTCATAATTTGGTTTACATTGACATATATTTTTGGCACAAAATTGGTTATCATCACCATATTTTGTACAGTTATTATTATGATAGCATTGCATACCAACTGTTATATTGCATAATCTAGTGTAAGGGTCGACAAAATAGTATTCTTCACATTGACATTTACCATCTTTACAAATCATTTTTGAGTCATATTTTTTACAATCTCGGTCTCGAAAACATGACTTATAATAACAATCATCATTTATTTCATTAAAGGTGAAGTTGGGTATACATTCACAAATATTATTGATGCACAATTGATTTAATCCACATTCATACCAATTTTGGCATGATTTTAAACTTTTTTGCTTATTTTTATTGTCACATTTCATGAACTTGATATTGAGAATTAAAATTAATATTGAGAGAAATTTACAGTTAACAATCATTTTTAAAATTTACTATCTCTTTGTTTTAGTACATCTGCTTAAGATTTTCTTATCATGAATGAGAAAATATTATATTTCAAGTAGTTATAAAAGAAGTTCCATAAACTATTACAACTTTTTCCATCATCTTTCAGGAGAAGTCATAAAATTTGTCATAAGAAAACTCCATGATTATGGTCTAACTATGAAATAACAAAGCATTCCATTTTATCTTATCTCAAATAATTATTATTGCTTTGTTATTTTGAAAATAGCATTGATTATTATTTAACTTACGCTTATTTGAGAGTTATTCTAAATCTTTATGCAGTCAGACCTATATAATTGCAAAAAATTGATGTGTTTTGTTTATTTCCAGGTAAAAATAGAATCAAATTTCTAAATATATTATTTTAAAGCATTCATATATGAAGCCAAGATCTTAAAATTTTAATTTTTTCTTTCTACAAACTTTACTAAAATTTTTAATCCAATACTTTTATACTCTGAAGTAGTTTATCATAAGTATGATTGAATAATGCTTTGTTAGTGAAAATCTTTGACTTATTCTATCAAATGATTACAGTAAAAGCTGTGTTAGGCGACCACCCTGTGTGGGTTCATCAAGTGGTCGCTTAACAAAATTTCAACTCAAACTGAAATTTTTTAAAAACAATATTTTTTACTTGAATTAGAACCGAATATGAAATTTATATGTTTTAAGACTCATGATTGAAAATTTTTCACAAATTCTATCTTATTTTTCAATTAAACTCAAAATTTCAATAAAAAATAAACATAAGGTGACAAATAAATGTTGCATAGATACCGAAAAAAACTGATTGAGAACCGGTTGTTATGCTTTTGGGGGTGTTTTCTATAACACCTACATATAATTACATGAGTGTTCTCTATATATGTGTTTGTTTTAATGGATATTTTAATAAATATTTCAATTGGCCCTTAGATACAACTTTTCGCATTCTTTTACTCTAGTTGCTATGCAACATTCAGTTGTCACTTCCCGTAAAAGCACAGCTGGACAGGTTTAATATCGAAAAATTTAATCTTTTTTTAGTTGAAACTCCCGACAATTCATAGAAATTTTACTTTGAAAGCCTTTTGAAATCAAAAAATTAAAATTTGTGTTAACTTTAGCAGAAGTGGTCGCTTATCACAGGGTCTACTGATACTAAAGAGTCATTAGAAAATAGTGATCGCGGTCGCATAACTGAGATGTTCAATAGGATTCCGTCGACGGGATATAAAGGGTGATCCATAATGTTTTCCACATATATGAGTTGAAAAGACTAAAATAATCATTTGATGACATAATAAACGTTGAAAAAATATGTTATTAAAAATTCAGAAAAAAGATATTTTATTCAAATAATTCAGTATAGATGTATTAGATTGAGATATTTCCAAAGCTATCTCACGATTAAACACCTGCAATAAAATTTTAACCCTAACTTTTGGAAAATTTTTAATCCACAATAAACAAACACCATAAACAAGATGGCGGCAGTCCTCATACATCTAGTTCTAAAATTGCGTTGTTGCGAGAAATCTTCGGTACTCAACTTATAAGCCTCAAAAGGGAAGTTGAATGGGCCCCATATAGCTCCGATTTGTCTCCTTGTGATTTCTTTTTATGGGGTTATTTAAGAGACACATTATTCAAGAAATCGTATCAGAATTGCATTGAGCTTAAAATGGCGATTAATGATGCTTTTAAAGAGCTGAGTGGTTCAACTTTTTATGATGTTATTGATAACTTAATAATGAGAATGAAAGTTTGTCAAAAAGAAAATGGCAAACATATTGCTAATATTATTTAATTTTTTGTTTTTTAATATTCAATTAATTATTTAAATATTTCATGAATTTATTTTAAAATTAAACTTATTCAATAAATAATTTGGGGTATTTCAAACATTTTTTTATTTGTACATAACTTATGCACTCAAGTGATTATTTTAGTCTTTTCAACTCACATATGTGGAAAACATTATGGATCACCCTTTACCGTCCCACGGGACGGGACGACGCGGGATTAAAAATTTAGACACGGGATGGGACGAGACGGCGGACGATTTTGAAGAATCCCGTTCCGCGGGATGGGACGGAATTTTATGTTTCGGCGTCCCAAAAGTACAATTGTTTTTCCGAAGGATGCGTTACATAAATAACACATTTAGTTATTTAGAATTAAATACTGGACATTTAATTTTTCGGAGTCAATCTCATAATAAATTCCCACGTCTTTCTAAATTAGCTCTCACTTTATTTTCAATTCCTGCAACAAGTTTGTCAAGTGAACGGAATTTTGATTATGTAGAATTAACACTTACTGATATGAGATCTAATTAAGGTCCTGAAAATATTGATAAAATGCTCTTTATTAGATCTAACTTTGATAAAAATTGAAACAATATTGTTTTAAACACGTTTGAAATATCATATCCATTTCATTTTATAATAAAAGACTCACTGTATGCTTCAATGACATTAAAATGCTATAATTAATGATTTATATAGGAACGGGATGGGACGGGACGGCGCAAGAGTTAGTCCCTTCGGGATAGATGGGACGCGATTTTCCTTGATCTGTACACCTCTACTCTACACAGATGCTATCACATTGAAAATAGCAGTGTGTGTCTAAATTTGTGGTCTTTCCTCAACTGGTCGCTAACAAAGCTTTTACTGTATCAACTTTATGTTTTTAGGTAATTGATAGAAAAACAATGAGTGCCTAAAATTAAGGATAAATTTTTGCTTTTCGAGTATCATAAACACTCAATCTTTCAGAGTGTATAAGGTAATACAAAAAGTTTTAAAGTTGGCGCGAATGGCAAGGCATATCGAGTTGAATCACGTGTCAAAATATTATTTGACTTTTGAATGACATAATCTGTGATTAAAAAAATTCTCAAAACTAGTCTAAATTCTGTGATTTTTCAAACAATTCTAGTCAAGAATTATTTTAAATTATAATGGATTTGAATAGAGAACAGATTCGG
>JAQFZT010002120.1:0-12537 GCA_034696325.1 Camisiidae sp. | reverse complement strand
TCTCTCTCTCTCTCTCTCTTTCCCTCGTCTCTCTCTTTCTTTCTCTTGTCTCTCTCTCTTTCTCTCGTCTCTCTCTCTTTCTCTCGTCTCTCTCTTTCTCTCGCCTCTCTCTCTCTCTCTCTTTCCATGCTTTCAGAGAGAGAAAAAGAGAGTTGAGGGGAGAGAGAGAGTACATGTAGTGCGATATAATCAATAATGAGAGCATATTTTGTGCTTAACCAAAAAACCGGCGCAAAAAGATTGTTGCACTTCTTTATACTCTCTTTATTTCTCTGCATATATATAAGTGAGAATTGATGCCACTCTTCTTCATTCCACTATTTTCTGTTCGCTTACTATATCCAGTACTAAATGAAAATAAAGTCAAGTCTACAGATCTCTCTAACTCTATATAACAGTGGCGTAACTCTATAATGATTTGAAAACGAGTCAATTAATTGATGCATAAAATTTGATGCCTTTGTGTGTTGTGGAAAACTATTCAATGCAGTGTTTTTATACGCATTAATTGACCTTAAAAAGTATGGAAGTTTTCTTTTCAAATCAAGTTTTTTCTGTATATTCGCTTCATTTGAAAACTTCCTGACTTTTGTCTATATATAGCGTGAAACTGAGACCAGAGGTCATT
Organism: Camisiidae sp.; assembly: GCA_034696325.1. NCBI lineage: Eukaryota > Metazoa > Arthropoda > Arachnida > Sarcoptiformes > Camisiidae > Camisiidae sp. The sequence goes on along the minus strand of JAQFZT010002120.1, from coordinate 11,909 downwards.
ACAGTATTAATCGATTTCAATTAGTTAACTACTGTTTATTCAGTCATTTCTTCACTTTAAGCTACTTTTTCCACTTTATGTTATGTTTTTCACAAATTTCTATCTTTCAGTTCTTTTAAACTTTAAAATTTCGTTTTCAACTTTTTCTTCAACAAGTTTTGATTATTCACTAATTTTAATAGAAAAAATCTCATTCAAATTGTTATTATTTGAAGTTTTACTTAACAATGCTTTGTATTCTTAAAGCTATAGCTCTTTGAAGTTTTAAATAAATTGTTGAAAATCGTGATAAAAACTTGATTTTAAAAAACTTATTGATTCGAAGTTATCCTTGAATTGGTTTATACATTTTGAACATTACTCTTAAAAACCTACACACTTTTCTTCAATTTAAAACCGACTAATTTTCAAAAAATTCACATAAAATAAAGTTCAATATATACTGATATTTTCAAAGCATCTCATTATTAAAAGAGTCAATAAATTAACTTTATTTCGAGTCTTCGAAGCTTAAGAGGAAAACAAAGCGTAAAATGATATGAAAACTTCCTTTTTCTGCCTACGGATCAACTCTGATATGATTCAATTTTCTCGTTTTTGAACTTTAATTTTCATAAATTTGAACAAAAAATGAACAAAAAAATTCAAATTATATAATAGTCTTATCCTTGAACACGATCTGTTTAATCGTTATCTCAATTAATAAAAAAATTTTCCTTTGCTTTGACTAAATAGTTAAATAGTTAATAATATTTAATAAACTTTTGAATCTTTGTATATCATGTTTGAAAAGTGTCTCAAGTTTTATGGATAGAAATAACACTAAATATGAGACGAAGTAATTATCAAGAGATAAATCATTTAAAACGACATTATAATTGAGTTACAAATCTTATGATTCATTGTTGACAACTTCCTCACAAAATCAAAACGATTTTATTTCTGAACTCTTTCAGGAAAGAAAACCCAAATTATCACACCATTAAAAGTAGTTTTTAATTGTAACAATTTCTCTATAGCTATATAACTAGTTATAACACTATATAATTATCTAAGTATACAATTCAATGTTAATTCACTGTTTGCGGTCTAGACTTAGTTTTTATTTGATGACCCATTTTCGGGTCGCGACCTCGAGTTTGATAGCTTGTGCTCTATGGAAAAGTACAGTTTTCACTAGAAATATTTCGATTACTTTTGTCTTCCAGATAGACTCGAATTTATTGGAATAATTTGTAGTTTGAATTTTGATTGATTTTCAGATAACTCTTTCCATACTTTATTCTCTTTGAGTTATAGTTATAGTTATAGTTAGTTATAGAGAATCACATTTATTTGATTGTAATTTCATGTCATTTAGCATAACAAGTTTGATAAAGTTCTCAAACATTACAACATAAAAGCTCTTTTGATGTTAGAAATTGATTGTGAAATTCATTTTTTTGAGCTATAAATATTTTGACAGCTTTTTATCTCTTTAAAAATTTTAATATACTTTTCAAGAAATGCGTTTGAATTAAGTTTTAAAATATTAACATATTATATGAATTAATTTTTCTCACTTTACACAATTGAGTAATACTTTCAAAACTAGTATTTTTTATCATTGATTGTATGTCGAGATCAGAACGCATTAGTTTTGTTAGAAGTAATCAATTAGAAAATTGAAAGCTTAAAAAATTAGACACAAGGAAGGGAGCACTTCGTTCTGCCCGAATTCAAAATGTCAAAACCCTATTTTCAATAAGTATCTGATTTTTAAGCTTGAAAAAAATATAAATAAGCTAAATTGTATTGAACTTTTTATTCATGTTAGCCTAACTCAACTGATTTATCTTTTAATTGAAGTACATAAATAATTTGTAAAATGGGTATTTCAATACATTAGATTAATTTATTATTTCATACAGTGCTTAATAAGCTGTTGAGGTAGTACAGTATCGTGAAAAAGGTTTTGTGGGTTAAGGTTCTCATACTTTATTAGGGTAAACTATTTTCAAAAGGCATAACTTTAAACATAAACTATATTGAGACCAGCCTTTTTTAACCCAAATTTAACCAATAAACCTTTTTTCACGACATCTCACGGCTTTTGCTTCGAGAACATAACTGCCTGTATTTACGCAACTATAGTCAGAACCCTCTGTTAGTACTTCGAGTAACTTTACACTAACTTTACAATACTTTGAGTGAAACACATCATTAAAGTTTCTCAAACTGCTAATAGAGGATTCTGACTATAGTTGCGTAAATACGGTCAGTTATGTTCTTGAAGCGAAAGCCGTGAGTGTACAACAGGTTTAGGGCATTTTGAATCTGTGCGTTTTGAATTCTGACAAAATGAAGCATAGCCACAGGAAAGCTTTCATTGACAAAGTTATTTATGATTCACAGGTTTATGATTCGTTTTTGAAGGGAAAGATATTTCGTGTTTATTGAACAAATTTCCACAATAACCAGTTTTAAGCCTTTCGATCACTGAACGATTTCTGACAAAACATTTTTCACTTGAATAAGTTTTTACTTTATAACCATTTATGTTAAGTCAACTTATTTTTTAAAGTTTGTTTTAACTATATTCAGTCCTCAAGTTTCAAACACTGATTATTTATAGCCTTTAACATCAATTAGAAAAGTTTTGAATTAATAAAAAGAAAACTTTTCAAAAGTTTTTTCCTTATAAGAAATGATCAATAAATCAATTAATATTCAATGAATTATAGATGAAATCGAGAAAAATGTTCCATAAATTATACCCAAATTGATTAAAATGAAAAAACTTTTCAATAACTTTAATTGAACTCGTGGTGTAAGTACACGAGTGTATAGTTTAGTACTTTCTGTCTATAGTCTAAAATACTTTAACTGTTGCAAAAAATTCTAAATATTGAGAATTTAATTGTGAAAAATTTTATGATTCAATGCTATTGAAGTGTTGCAAAAATGATAAAAGAATAATTTGATCATTGATTATAATACTGAGTTTAGTCATACTTTCATTATCATGAAAAAGTGTAAGAAAGACTTGACTTCTATTACATAATGCCTAATAATCACAATCATAATCGTCTTAATCATAGTGAATGTAAAGCGTTTTCATTGATAAAAAGTTAATAATAATAATAAGCGAAACACATATAACTTATACATTATTACACACTTGAACTGAGAAGTTGGTGTTGTTATAAACTTATTGCCATCAAATTGAACTTTGGGCTCATTAGGGTTTGCCAACTATACAGTTGGTAACAAATAAGACCTAAAATCATACGATTTCAGTACAAATCACTTCAATTTTTTGAAGAAATTAGAAAAGTTTGATAATCAATATTTTTTCATCAATCAGTTAATATTGTATTGAACTATGCATTCAGTGCATAAAATATGGAAAATTCAATTTAATTATCGATCATTTTTATCTTTAACACTAAGTCACTCTTTCAAGAGAATATCAATTTTCAATATCGACTTTTAATTACATTTTCTATTGGATTATTGACTTGAATAACCCGAAAACCAACCTTTAATTCAAAGATATTATTTATACTATTCATTCGATCAGATCCTGGATATCAAGTGACATAAAGCGAAGTCTATTTTTATCTCTAACTATAATAAACAGGTATTTACCTGAGAAAACAAGCGGTTATTCAATATTAAAGTAATTCAATAATAAAGTTGAAAAAATTCCCTAAAACTGGACAAAAAGTTGCAGTAATTCATTCACTTCAAAAGCACATGAAGTGAGTTTCGAAACTTTTTAGAGTAGATTCTGTTGAGGCTATTGTTCAAATTTGATAAGCCTCTAGCGATAGGAAGACCTAAAACCCTAAATTTTTTTACATAACTAGCAAATAGACAGACACTGAGAAACCGGTGATGAGAAAAGCGTTAGTTGTGTTAAAAGCAAAGTGATTGAGTGTGTGCGCCAAGTATTGTGTGTTTCAATATTACCACCATTTCTCACATTAGAGAGAATGTCAGACATAGAGAGCGAGAGAGAGAGAGAGAGAGAGAGAGAGAGAGAGAATGGGGAGAGAGATACGAGAGAGAGCGAGAGAGAGAACGAAAATAAGATAAAGAATAAAAACAGGACCTCTGATACTAGAAAACACAATTATCATATTTAAGCTTCTTTGTAGTCGATGTCTTTCAATAAGTTTTCTCTTTTTCAGACCATTTTGTATTCGAGTTGACTATAAGTATATTCTTTACATATGCGTAGGTTTTATTAGGGTTACAGAAATCAATTATATTCTACATAATATGTAGTAAACATATATATATTTTAGTGATATTTATGGGAAAATGTAATTATTCTATGATTATAAGAGACTTTTCTATAAATGTTGAGCTTTTTTCTTCTTCAGAAACTTTATTTGTTTTATAACAATATTTTACTATTTGAAACTGTCTCTTAAATTAAAGTTTTATGAGAATTAAGTCATTTATAAACTATACCCTAATCTCATCCTTAATAAAATTATACTGATTTGCAAATTGTTTGAAATGAGATAACTTTTGAAACTTTTTTTGAATTTATAATTAATTCTGAATAAATGATTTGCATATATTAAGCATTACAATCAATTAACTTGAAAAAAGAATGAGATCAAAGAAAAAAGTTAAATAAAACAAAGAGCAACTGTATATATGCAACAAAATGATAGAGAAAAGGCAACACTGGAAGAGATAGAGAGCAATAATGCAGACCAAAGCATAAAAGATAGAGGCATTGAGAGTGATATAGACTTTTCTATATATTTGTATAACTATGTGAGCTATTCAATGGTGAACACGTATTGCAGAAGCTCTGTACTAATAGACCATACAAGTGAAGGACCAAATGATCATCACTGAACAGAGAGAAAGAGAGAGAATGGCAGAGAGAGGGAGAGCGAGAGCCTAGAGTATGAGTGAGCGAAGAGAGAATAGCTTTATGAGGGGAGGAGAGAGAGAGAAACGCTTTAACTAGTTTTATAGTCGTTGGTTAGTCTCTCTTTTCGCCTCACTTTTTATGGTCTTATGCTTTGAGAGAGAGACGGGAGAGCAGACTTCCATACCGTTTACTTTATGTCGCATTGCGTTACCACTAGTGAAGAGACCTTTAACTTAGAAAAATATCCGCATTGGATTACAAACTACTTATGTTATACACAGTCAAGCCTTCAAACAAATCAATTTTATTTCAAATTCCCTTTAAATTAGATGCTCTTATCATACTTTGATCTACTTTTTTATCAATTATTCACTTTTCCGACAAATTTGTGTCACATAAAAATTTTTTCACCTAATTAAGTAAATTTAAATTTCAGTAAAGTTTCAGGCATAAAATTATTTATTCATTCAGTATTCGTTAGTTTTGTATTCAGTATTGAGTGAAAAATATTCGTTTTTTGTAGGAAAAAGTTTTGAAACTTTTGATTTAGTTAAGAACGAAAGCGAAAATGAGAAAAGTTTTGATTTTTACAAAACCCGAATGTTAATAACCGACCTTGACTTCAATATAAACTAGAGTGTTATAGTAAAACAGACTAAAATATGGCCATAAAAATAACTATTTTAATAACTAAACCAAAAACGCAAATATAATAAAAGTACACAATAGTTGAGCTAATTCTAAGAAAAGTTTTGCTTCTCGAGCTCGAAAATTTAAATACAATTTATATACCAGTAATTGAATAATTACCACAAGAGTATAAGTTTACAACACGCATAACACATAAGAGATATACGTATAAAAGCGGTCTTTTATGTGATATCTTTGCATATATAGAGGGTATATATCTTCAAAGTTTGTATGCCTTTATTGCAAACACCTCTGAAAAACTTCAAAATACTCGATTCGCTGCGGATATAAAGACAAGACTTAAGAAGAAAGAGAGAAAGAAAATACTGCAGACTTTTAACACGCATAAAGAGTGACTGAGAGAGAAAGAGATAGGGATAAGAAAGCATAAGAAAGAACCATCAATGGAGAGAAACACAGAATAATCTTTAATACAGAGTAGAGGCGATCAAAATGTAACAAAACAAAAATTTGTGTCCATATCTAATAAATTTTTCTCATTGATTTCATGTTATTGAAGTGCTTTCCCCACTCATATCTAGTGCAAAAGGGGGTAAATTTTGATGTTCAACCAAATGTGCGTACAGTATATAAAAAAAATGTTTGAAAAGTTGAGTCAAAATGAAGGCATTGAATATATGCCTGCTATAAGTGTCGTTTTTATACTATTTGACGCATCGGCCCAGAAATCGGCAAATTGTAATGCCTTTATAGCATTATAGTTTGAATGCCAGTCAATGCCGTGTCTCTCCTTTTCAATTCATTTTCAGAGCCCATCGGTATTGAGTGTGTGTGTGTGTGTCAGAGCGAGAGAGCAAAAGAGAGACCGAGAGAGAGAGCGAGACGAGATTGAGAGAGAATGGGCTTAGCTACGAGAGAGCTAAGAGGCAGGTTTACAAGAGAGCTGCGAGAGAGCTATGAGAGTACTATTCGTTCACTATAAGAGAGTTTCGTTAGAGATCTCTCGAGCGATTGGGGAGAGAGAAGAGTGAAGAAAATCATGTTATATTGCCTAAAAGGCTCACTTTTAGATTTACTTTTGTGTGTGTGTTGTGTTGTATAGTAGTTGTATTGAATGTAATAGTGTTGGAGCTCACATACTGTGCACCATTTTTGATGTTTTGTGCAACGAGTTCTCAAACAAGTCAGTTCTCTCTCCAAACTTACTCCCAAAATGACTGTTGAATATCTATTAAATCACACAAACAATTATTTCACAATATTTTTCGTCTTTTTACATTTCTATCAACGATGTGTTTTAAATTCAAGCCGATCTTCAACTCATTCGTTGCCATATTTTTCTTAATATGAGGAATAAAATGGTAGTTTCAATAGTTCCTATTTTTTATTCATAATTCGACTGTTTGTGTGCGGCAGTAATTTTCTTCAGTGCTTAAGAAGTCTTCTTCTTCTTATTTAATTTAAAGGTAAAACAATTTATTTATCGTGTTTAAGCTTAACTATTATGCCATAGCTTGAAGTTTATGCCATTTTAAATAGAAACTAAACTGTCTTTTAAATAAACCCTAAACTGAGCTTTACTTTGAATAAAATACTGTGTATTAAGTCATAAGACTGAAGACAGCAGTGATAAACTGGAAGATTTTTGATCTGATATTTCACACTATCGAAAAACTGGTACTTATTTTCTGGTAATTTTGGTTATTATATGACTGAAGACCGCATAAACAGAATGATGAGCCAATCCTACAAAATGAAAACATTGTCCTTGCATTCAATGCATTGGAACAGTACTAGTATTTCTTGTGAAAGCAAAATATCTGATTCTATACTCTCCTAAAAACCATTATTATTATTATAGTTTTGGGCACAACCTATGAATCGTTGTCTCCACCATATTATGCCTCTCTTTCTGTGAACACTAACTTTTTCAACAACATTATAATACACACGACATATATTTGTAGTCTCTCTCTCTCTCTCTTAGAGCTCTCTTTCTTTCTCCTGTAAATATGCCATTGATATCAAACTGAAACTATTTGGTGCATATTTTCTCTCTTTCTTTCTCTCCTCAGACCTCATGCTCTCTCATGTATCTCATCGAGAAAGGTCTCCACTCACTGCAAATATGGCAGATTTGCGACCCTTTAATATATTGTCATAGCTTTAAATATTCTGATGCATACTTACAAACTTGTTATCTATTATATTGGAAATAGTACTGCATAAGGATATGCCTAAAACTACTACCATTTAATTGCCTCATAATTTTTCTGATCAGTTATTTCTTCCATTCATTTTTAGCTATGCTATCAATATATAGTATAATAACTTCATATTTAATTCTGCTTTTTATATTCATTTAAAGTTTACTTTTTTGCGACCATAATTACCACTAATTTTATCTCAAATTTTCTATCGACTATTTCTTCCGTTGGATTTTTTTTTGCTCAATTCATTTTATGTTTCAGTCAACTATTTTAAGCTTTTCTAAAATTGCATTTTAATCGACTCTATTTACTAATTATTAGTTTAAATATTATGGGAATTTCAAATTTTTTCCTAATGAAAGACTTTTTTTATTTATAGAAAATGATATTGATTTGAAAGTTAACTTTGATTTGGAAATGATTTATAATTTGAATAATTTTTGGTAGTTTATAAATTATATTCTCGTTATCTTTCAATTATATACCTCAAAGTTATGCGCATTAGAAATTCATTTTGGGTTTAAAGAGAGCAAAGCTCAAGCTTAATAAAAACACTTTTATAATCTTTACTTAAGTTCGTGAACCACTTGAATAAAAGGGAAAATTTCTCTCATAGCTGGAAACCTAAAAAGTGCTTATCATATACTCATTTTTTAAAGTCAAAAAATACAAGTTTTAATAAAAAAACTTTTTTTCATTCCCTAAAATTAAAAACTTTCCGTTGAAAATGATACCAAATTTTAAGCAGATATTGAATATCAAAATTTTAAAAACTTAAGATTTGAAAAATTGAACTAATTTTTAATGAGCTAAAGGTCAAGGTCAAGCTCTGAACTCGAGCTCTTGTAGAAGAAAACGTTGAGCTTTAGACCTATGAAAATACGAAGCATTGAATAATTAAGAGCTCATAAATTGTAATCTGTTTGAGACATGAATTTTGATCTGAAAACTAGGTTTCACTGTAATTGTATTGAATCTATTGCATGATTATTCAACTTATTGTCAATAAAATAGCTTTAACCCAAACTCTTCATTATTTATTAAAGCAAGAATGCGCTGGTATTCAGCTCTTAATAAGGAAACGATATTCAACTCCTATTTATTACAATATTTTTCGTTTCCTATATTTGCTTTTCAATATTGATTGTAAGCACGAGTTTGTATTACTTACGAGACTTTCCTGTATTTTACGACTTTATATTCATTCCTATTCTATCGATGCATAAAACATTTGACATTCAATGAGGCTTTTAAAATAATTTATAAACGTTTAGTTCAAATTTGTTAAGTATTCCTCTAAATTGAAACCTTTCATCCAAATTGAATTAATGTAAATATTTGTGTTTTTTCTCAATAATCAAACTTTTTAGTTGACTTTCTCCTAAAATACTCAGGTCTCACTCATGTTGGAAAGTAGTGTTGCGTTTGTCTCAACTTTTCAAATTTTTTTCTCAATCCTTATCTTAATTTTATAAAACATTTTCCAAATGTTAAATCATTTTTAGCATTATTTTTATCCGAATTTCATTTCAATTCTTCAGTTGATTTTATTCTTGATTTAGTTTCTGATCATAATTTTTGAAAAAAATCTTATATTTTTTAAAATTTCAATTAGACTAAAATATGATATGCAGTAAAAGTATCCAATATTTTGAAAGGAAAAACTATAAGTAGCTCACGATTGGAAATTTGATCCCAATTTGTTTCCTTTATTTCTTGAAAATGATTTAAAAATTGAATCTTTTAATTGAATGATTGACTTACACTTCCCGGAAGCTTATATTAAATACAACACTAGTCATCATGAAATACGTGATATTAAATCTTAATACTTATTTTCGTCAACACTATTGAGCGATAGTATGAGAAATGTATCTAAAAATAAATTTTCCATTAATTATCTCAAGTTTGGAAAATTGATGCAAAGCTAGAAATGATAAAAAATTTGACTTTCAATTCTAGAATTTGATTTAATTTGAATTTTCTCTCTATTGAATGGTAATTGAATTTTTATAAATTTGATTATCAATATGTTATCAGTTAAACATTAATACAATGTTAAATCAAAAGTTCACTCAAGACTAACTTCATGAAAGTTTATCAGATATGAAAGTGTTTCAATACATCTAAGATTCCTTTCAGAATAATTACATAATAATTCACTGCTATTTCATAACGTTTGGTAAATATCCCTAAATTCTTATGTAATACCAAAATATGATAGAAATACACATTTTCTGTAGGCTTTGCTGTGAACAGAATTGCCATAACTTTTTGAATACTATCAGCATTTCGTTACTCATGGCAACTGTAATGACGCTATTGTTCTAAAGACTATCACAATATGTTCAGCCAATAACTTGACATGAAGTCAATGTTTAAGATATTACATGACAGCACACAATGTCGAGGGACAAAAACTCTTCAGGTTTTGTCAATTAATACATACTTTTGTTTTATTGATTTTTAACTAAAATAAAGGAAAATTTCGTACAAAAGATGAAAAATTTCTCAACTATCAGTTGATTATTAAACAAATTTTTCTATTAATTGAGTTTTTAAAAATTGAAATGAATTTCAAACTAATTGATTGATACAATTTTTATAGTTAGAAATTTTCCACTGAATGATGATAATCGACGGGAAAATATTGACATTTTTTGAATTAATAGATGTTCGACATGCTCACCCTTTAGCCCATAGCTAAATACCTTTCCCTCAAATTTCCTCTCAAATCTTCTCTCAATTCCAATTAATTTTCTCATTGATTATTAACTAAAACATTGCGTCCAAATATTTGAAATCATAAATAAATTCAATCATGAGTTAAAAGAAGAATTGTTTTGCAATTTGCAGAAAAATTTCTTTTATTTCAGTTGCGAAACAACTTTGTCTTGAGTGCGAAAATGTTATAAATTTTCGCTTAAAGTACTATAAGTAAGAACTTTAATAAAAACTACTATTCGATGACTTCTGGAACTGATAAATGTCTAAATCAACAGTTCAGTGATCAGAAGAATAAGTATTACTTGAAATGTTCAATAGTAACAGTTGAGTAATACATATATAAATTATTAGCCAATTATAAGGTTCTCTAGACGTCAAACAAAACTAGAAATCTTATCAATTAGTTATTAGTAGAACTAAAGTGGCATTAATTATATTACTAAATACTATTTTGCAATGCATTACCAAAAAGTTTCATACCATAAATGCCATCAGCGTTTTCTTAAGTGATATATTGATTAAAATATTTCTTTTAAGAGTAATCATTCGTTTTCTGACTTCTGATAAATTTGATTTATTTTCAATCATTTCATATCAAAGATTATCAGTTTTCCAACTGTTGAAAACAAGTCTTCAAATAAAAAATTGTTTCAAAACTTTTTAATCCTATGGAAATTAAAAGTGAAAACATTGAGATATTTTAGGGGTTGTCGATCGATAACTTCAGTTGGGATGGGATTCAGAAGCCTTTCGGGATAGAATTCGCAAAACATTGAGTTTTTGAAAATTTTTTATTCCTTTCACATCTATGAAAAGCATATCTAATATTGTAAACATATTAGTAATGCTTAATTATTTGCTCACTTGTCAGCTCACTATAATAGGGGTCGATATTTATTTCAGTTCTTTTTTAACTTTTTATCAAAATTTCAAGTTTTTTTAACAATAAAAACCATTTCTATCCAATTATTAAAATGTTTATTCAAAATTTTGATTCTTTCGATTTTTCGCTTCATTTTTCCTCGAATTAAATTACGAAACAATAAATTAATTATCTATTAATTGTTTAGTTTTTGATCGATTAATGTTTTGTCAAAAATGATGTCAAGCAAAACTTGATTGATTGACTATTAGACACCGTTTAGACTCCATTTAAATCCTGTAAACTATTTGCTTAACAAGACTGACTCCGTTTATTATTTGTGCTGCAATTTTTCATTTTTTAATAATCAATTTCAGAATCAACTAAATATCAATTTTTAGCAACAAAAAATTCTCCAATAATATTCAAATTTCAATTATTTTCAATAGTATGAGAGAACTCAACTTATTTTAGTTCATTAATATGAAATGGACGAAAATTTCAGTAGTGGTGGATATTTTCGAGAAATGAGGTTCTCGAGTCTCGAAATTTTTTCCTTCGAGTCTCGAAATTTTTTCCT
>JAQFZT010002119.1:0-12538 GCA_034696325.1 Camisiidae sp. | reverse complement strand
GAATTAAACAAGATATGTTGGTTCAAAGCTGGGGAAAGTTGAGGTCTGAATGTAAGGCTAAATATAAGGTACAAAATGTGGACAGAGTTAATGTACTCAAAATAGAGGGCATTTGGAATTATCGTTCAGACCATTCCAAATGGGGCATCACTATTGATGATAAGAGTTCTCCCTTCACGTGTATCGCAGACATCAATCGTGTCAGATCTCAATTCAAAAGAGGCGGCGGTTTTATTTGTAGTAATTCTGCACAAGTTTGGAAAATATTCAACAACTCCATTGGATCTGTTGAAGGATGTGCTTAACCCAAGTCAAGGATTAAATCCAAGTCAACACTCAAACCGAAATGGCCAGATGTGGACACAAACTCGTGAGTCCAGCATAAGATTCGAATTGGAATTTGTCAGCAAAAGAACGGACGTCTATAATAGATTAGTGAAAATTATTTGAAATTTAAATTGAAAAATCAGTTTTTTATCCATTGCTTTTTAATGACTTAATTATAATTAATGTTTATATTCATAATTCTAAGCTTATCATAACTTTTAATTTTGAGAATTACTATCAAAATGATGAATGAATACCATTATTGCAATTTAAATATTTACAAAAAACACAGTTAATTAACTTTTACAATGAATGAAATCGAAACAATGATAACCAAAATGTAAAATAAATTCTTTTATGTTAGAGAATGAGTTGGTAAAAATGGTTTTAAATACCTTAATATATACTATATTTATAATAAATTTTATAAATTGATTTATATTTGACAATAATTTGTTTAAAACTATTGAAAGCAATCTCACAGTACAGTAATATTATTGCATTCTCTAAATTTCACAGATTCTCTGATTCTGTATTCATTAGTTAACAAATACTTAATTATCTGTTTATTTGTTTTGTTAAACATTGAAATCACAGACAAATTAGTGTAAAGACTAAGCATTACAAACGTATAAGCAAAAGATTACACATATTGTGGACCAGAAATATGTTTATAATCAAACAAAAGTAACCAAACATCACATTTGGCGATAAATAAGAATACAATTTGATTCTCACATGTTTTGAGCAATAGTTATAGACAATTCATTAAATCTTAACATTCGACAAAGCTTTTGATAGCAGTGAACATTTACACCTCAAACACTTCCATATTATTATTTCCTTTACTCTAAATCCATATGAAGTGCAGCCAAACTCAGGACCAATAGTTGAGCGAAAGTATTCCCAATTTTATCGATTTTCACTTCAAGCCGGTCTGTTTGGATGCGGATCGACCTGTTTTGAGGATAAATCATGTCTAAAATATATATCCAGTAGAAGTTTATAGAAAGATATCACTCAATTTGCTTAACGCTCTGTTGAGTTCTATAAGGATTATGTTCAATACGAAGAGATTTCTGAGAATTCAGATCTGGAAAGAATCTGTTTTATTGAGAAATATCTGAAATCTTATTTTGACTTAATCTAATAATAAAGTTACTGCACATTTATTTAAACGAACATGAATTGCTTTTGTAAAAACTTCATAACAAGAGTAGAAAGAATTATTTCGAGCTTTAATCCAATTTGAGAGGATTGACTTGAGTCTAACTTAACACGACAATCTTGACTATACTGTATTACACTGTTTGAAAGCTTAATTAATAATACAAATAAGAGCTCAGAATATTTTGAAAAACTTATATTACCTCAGAATATGCGGGCGGAGGTTGTGTTGGATTGTAATCATGAACATAAGCATACATTGGTGTGAATCTTGTGTCTCCAATGATATCTCCATCCTCATCATCTCCTATATCAACTGACCCATTAATACATTCAGCATAAGTTGGAGGAGCTGTAAAGGTAACAAATATGGAATTTGAGTAGTTGTTTGGGAAAAGTTCGGGAAAAGTTCGGGAAAAATTTGGGAAAACTTGGGAAAAGACTAACGTGTAGTAGAAATATCCTCAGATTCAATATCAGCATATGCTGGCACTGGCGGGTAGAAAGAGATTCTGGCCTCAGAAGGAGCTGAAAGTGGATTCCTATAGTGAGTATTGGATGTTTGCCTTCTCAAAGGAACAGTTCCGATGACGATCGGCAGATCAACTGTCAAATTATAAGCTATAAGAGGTATCTGTAAAGTGATTCTCACGGCATAGTCTACTTTAATTAGACAACAATTTATGATAGACGGCGAAACAGCAGGAATTTTCAGTAGTTGTGCGTCCCAGTTCGCTGTCCTGCGCGGCTGTATTGTCAGTCCTGTCACTATTGTGAACTTGAATCGACGGGAGCGAGACTTCCCGCCGGCCAGGAATGTCTGCGTCTGATACAAAGTGGCGTGTGGTATAATTGTTCTTCGAGAGTGATTCTCGAATTCTGCTGTTATTGCTATCGATTCGCCTAATCATAACATTGATTTTATTTCTAAAATCTCAATTCATTTCTCAATCTCATTACTATTCACTCAATAACGTAAGAGAACACATACCGGGACAATAACCAGTCCTATCAGTTCGAGCGTAAAGATGAACAGGTCCTGAAGTGCAACACCAACAACACAGTGACTTTTCAATGCTATTTTCAACGGGTATCTGAAAGTTAAAAATATAACTTTCAAAATCAATTGACAAAACCATAGAGTTTGCAATGTTTGGCAAATTTTGAGATATTGAAGGCTTTCTCTGAATAAATATTTCAAGTCCTCGTTAGAGCTGATAAACAAACTTCAATATCATGTCATATTTTCATTAGTTTTATAGTGAAAATACTAATTATAAATGATTTCACTTATAATAAATTAATTAAAGTTGAAACCTATTAAAATTTCAAATCAATTATTAATATTGTCAGAAAACTCCTATAAGTTTAGTGTATGAAAAGCTGAATATTTTAGTCAACCTTTGCATGGAATCGTTCCATAATTCATGAATCATGGGCTAACCAAACATGAATGCTTAATGAATTATAAATCAATTGAATTTATTAATCCATTATCCCTAACATTCTTCAATTATTCATAATAAGCACATTTCATATTTCATTCAAATTTATATTTGCTTTCAATCATTAAAACACTAGAGAATAAACATCAGAAAAGTTTATTTCATTTGACTTCTATTAGCTAAAGCTATCAATCCTTTCAGTTTATTTTTAGAAGAAATTCTGTTATTCGACACTAAAAGCTAAAAGCATTTATTCGGAACATTAGTTCGGATTTTTTGCATTTTTTTCAATTTTCAACTTTCATAACCAATTCATAGTGAACATAATGAACACAAATTCTTTTAGTTGATTGAATTTGAGTTTTCGATTATTGTCAGAGCATTTCTTTTTGAAAAGATTTTAATTCGTTAGTCTTATAATGAATATTAAAAAAATTTGGCAGCGCTTCCAAAACACTAAACATTAAGAAATAGGCGGTTGTGTTACATGTTTGGCGCCATAATTTACTAATAATAACTACTTTTTAAACTATAATTTTCCAGATAATGTAATGAACACAAAAACTTAATAGCGGAAAGTTTCCGCCGGAACTATACTCGAAATAAGTTTCTTTTGAGGATCTTTTCTATAGAAAATGGCAATTCAATTATGGAAACCAGATTTTCTATTATGAATCATTTATTGAAACTTTTCTGTGACACACTTTCGTTACAAGTTTTATTTCTCTCTTTCAAAGTTATAATATTTCTTTAATGCAAAAAAATATGAATCATTTAAACGGAAATTACAATTTTACAGATAAACAAAGCTATAGTTTCAGATAAATATACAGAACGGATTGATTACAGAGTTTATACTCAATTAATGTCTCATTTTAAATATCAAGTAGACTATAGTTGTTTGTGATTCAAAAGTTTTGAATCATTGGATCAAATGATCTTTATCTCAAAATTAGCACTAAAATCGTTGGAAAAATTTTTAAACAGTGAAAAATACTTCAATTAAATCATTTAAATATAACACTAGAGTATACTATTTGTATTTAATTAGTAATATCAACAAATTTTGAAAGCATACTTAGTGTAGACATTCATTAGTTTCAAAGCTTGAAAATTTGGTTTCATTTATAGATAATTGAAACTTTTTGGTCAGAAATTTTTAGCAAATGATTTGTCAATTTTCTAAGATTCAAAATAAAATTGGCAAACATTAGAAATTTCTAAAAATAAGTTCACAAAATTTAAGTGAAGAAACTCAAGCATATAATTGATACTGTATTTTATTGAATTATTAGCTTAACATCTAAAAAGAGAGTTCAGTAATTCTTTGTTTTCATTTAACTTTCCAATTATTTGAGAAACAACTGATGACTTGAGAAACAAAGAGTAACTTAAAAGGAATGCAATGCAAGAATGCGCCTCATTTTTAAATAGATGTTACTTTTTATTTGGTTTTAAAAAACTCTCGGAGAACCTCTAGTAATAAGGTTTATCAATATGTTTTTTACAAGTACTAAAACTGTGTGACATTACTTTTAAAGTCTATTTAGTTTGAGAGCTTGACTGAGAAGCTTCTGAGCAGAACTACTGCAGAAACGGCAAAAGCAAATACCAGGAATTCAAAACAGGAAATATCTCTCAAATCAAACCTCAAGTGATTTAGAATTTTATGATGTAAAACGTTTTAACTATCAGTTTTTATCTCAAAAAAGGAATTATAATAGGCCTGCATATCATGTTTATGTTTAACAAGTGATGAACGACGAAAATATTCTATAACTTTAACAGCAAAATAAATATCTTATGTTTTTATGGAAATTTTTAGGATATTTTCCGATTTATTTCGAATAAAATGGAAAAATTGAGTTATCCTTAAGAACTTCTTTCCAAAGAAATGATTTGTTCACAAAACACACAAATACCTAACTTTATGCTCAGAAATTCTTGAATGACTCATAAAATTCCAGAGGAATGATAGGATTCCAAAGGAGTCGTAATTAGATATAATAAATACTCCCTTAAACTTGAATTTGGTTTACGATAACTTATTTTTGAGTGTTTATCATAGAAATTGTTTATACATAATTAGCTGTTAGTTCACTGCTTTAAACTGTGTTCAAGTTGTTATGCAATCATTAAAACATTGTAATCTACAGTGTTTTCATACAAGATGTTTGTCATGTTTTGTTTGACTTTTTCATCATATTCGCAGTGATCTTATCAAAACTTTCCTATTATTAAGCTATAAATCATTAGAGAAACCGCATGAATGTATCACAACCGCTCTTTTCATTAAGCAATTTGATTCTCAAACTTGTTTAGAAATTATAATATCTTTTCTTCAATCTAAATGTATGTGAAAGTTATGTCAAAATAATTATCAAAAAATTCATCTCCAAGTCTATTATGACAGATTCAGGTTAAAGGCTGAACTCCATCTAATTATTTATTGAGAGGCAATATTGAAAAACTCTGTACTGTTGATAAGAGGCTTCTAATCTGAGGTACAGCACCAGTAAGTGGTACCCAAAGTGTGTCTAGTGGTACGTTAAGCTTTTAGATTGTGAAAAGATTTAATCAAATTAAAAATCAAAAAAGTCAATCTTAAGCCTTGAAAAATATGTGATTGTAGGCCAAAATTTTCAATCAGGCGTTCATTAAGTACATACGTGCTAATGGGGAGGGGGTTGTGTGTACGGGGGAGGGGGTCTAATGGGGAGGGGGTCTAGAAATCGAAATTTTTTGACGTACTTAATGACGACGCCTTAAAGTGGTACTTGAGGGGAAAAAGTTGGGAACGAATGCTGTAATTCTTAATAAGGAGTTAATAAAAAAATTAGAGGATCAGCTCTTATAGTCTAAACACTAAATTATTTATTTATAGCCTCTTTTGTTCTCTGTCAGAGAAGTGGAGATTAGTTAATATTGTTGTTAAGACGAGTCAAGTAATTGTTCACAGCTGACTCTTAAGCTGTTCTTAATTAATCACTTACCATATATTCTCTTCTATTGATATCTATGGGACTGATGACAGTGAATGCTTTTTTAGTCTTATGATTGAAAGACCAGCCCTTCTCCACTTCAGCCTTTAGCCAATATCTAACATTTCCATATTTTCCTTCAAATGATGTAGAAATTCCTCTGTAATAACGCGTTGCAATTATATAACAAAATTAGTTAAACTAATAAATATTATTCAATAGCGAATCTACATGTGAAAAGCAAAATATTTATCTTACCCGCCAGGAAGTTGAAAGACAAACAAAAATTCATGGTGTCCTTCAGTCAAGACTTCGCGGTTATCACCAGATTCTTCAAATTAATTCAATTCATACAGATATTTAAGTATTTCATACTCAACATCAATGTTTACAATGAAATTAGTTGTTTAGGCATAAAAAATTGAGGAAAATATTCTAAATATTTATTTGTATAGTTTAGAGATAAACCTGGAATCACAGCTATTCGTGTTAAGAATGAAGAAAATGTTGATTTAAAAATCTATAAATTCAATTTCCTGACCATAAGATCTCAAAAATTTCAAATTACAGTACATATGAATCTAAATCAAAGCTAATAAAGAAGATTTAGTCTAAAAAGTAATTCTTCTCAATAGAAAAGCTTCTCAATTGTTGAAAAACTTTTGGCACAAAAAATAATTAAGAAGAAAGAATGCAAAGACACATGTGAATTAGTTGAAGATTATGATTACCTGCGCCACAAAGTACTTGTTTTTTGAAAAAATATTCGATTTCTGCGTTATAATGTTCAGTATAAGCGCCTAATCTATTACCAGTAGATCTCGATTCAGTCCAATGCACTTTTGCAACACCTCTCATATAGATTTTAATTGCCTTCATCTTGAGTTCACTTCTCAGCTCAATAATACACTTTCCCTTTACATCTTGTCCCGGATAATAGACATTTTGGTTTGAATCCAAAACAATTTCAAAGGACTTTAATTTTCCCATAATTTTATAGTTTTATTATAATCATTATTATAATAATAGCTATTATTGTAAACCAGACTTACAATTGGCATCTTTAAAACTGATGATAAGCTCTAATATAAAGTGTCTATTTATAAGCATGAAGAACACTCTCACTCTCAATATCACATTTACAGTACACACAAATGTTTATCTTCTTTTCCATACGACACAAACTATTCGAAGTATTTTCTGCCTATTAAAGGGCTAAATCAAATTCTAACTATTTTCAAGTCAATAATGCATTATTAAAGGCCTCAAAATTTTCAATCAGTCAAACACTTATCGAGAATTGTTCACTTAAATGAGTTTTTCTTCCGAGTAATGTTTAATCAGTGTTTTAAAATTTAGCCTTCAATACCACACATGAATCTAAAAAACAGAAAAATGATAAATTTGTTGAGTCGTGTAATGCACAACACAGACACAGCTCTCTAGATGTGATGTTACGCAGCATCACATTTTGTGCCAATTTTTCAAATGCTTAGCTCTCGGTTTAGTTTATTTGTGACACCATTTGTGTAGTATATTTTACCAATTAATGTTTCACTCAAATAATCATTTTTCAGGTCATTTAACTTCACTATTTGTAATAAATATAGCATTTTTGTAATTATAAGTAGAATAGAAATAAATATTCAGTTCTTCTAAAAGGAAGCAAAAACAGAAGAGCAAAAATCAATAACATTTTGCTAATGACAAACGTGATGCTCCACTATCTTATCTTATGCATGAGTCTATTGATTTTCAAGTTAAATAAATAAATTAAACAAAACTCAAGTTTTTAGAAAATTAAAATCCAATTTCTTGGTGACTACATATGTGGACAATTTTTCAAATAAATACTAATAATATTACCATTTTTTAAAAATTATCCTTTAGTTAAATTAGAAAAAAATCTCTTTTAATGGCGTATAACATAACAAAATTCAATTCAATTCTATATGAAATACTTATTTCAGTTGAATTATTTATATCTCAGATTAAAAATTTATTGACTTAAAGAATCGTTTTGTATATGACATTGAAAATGTGAGTTTAAAGCAATTTTTTCAAATAGAGTTTCAATATTAACCGAATTCATAAAACTCTAGCTGAATATATTTTTATTTGAGTTGCTTATGGCAACTAAACCAAACTCCAGTTTATGGAATAGGAATCAAGTCAGTAAAGAATAGGATTCTTCACTGCGAATGTGCAAAAGTCAAATTTTTTACAAGGTTAAGGTTTAAAAATTTGTTTCAACGTAAGTATATTGACTTTATTCCTAATGAAAGGAAACTTTTCTAAATCCAAACTTTGCTCAAATGACTTGAAAATAAAATAACAAAATTTCTTTAGTTCTTCCTTCAAATTACTGCTTTTTATCTATTATTTATTTTTATTACTGAATAAATTGTAAAGAATTAGGCGCTGATTGAGATTACAAACGATTAATTTTTGAAGTTTGGACTGCAGTGAAAAGTTTTTCCTCTTTTAAAGATAATTAAATTTTTTGGCAAAAACACCAAATCCTTGATTTAAGAGCACATTTAGGATGGACTCAAGTAAACTTGACTTCAATGAGTACTAAATTAATGTTGATATCATTGAACATCTGTTGAGTTGGCAGAAGAAAGATTTACAACAGAGACTCTGATTGACATCAATAAATGTTTGAGTTTTGATGCTTTGTATTGAGATTTTTTCAATACATTCCTTACAGTTCAAAAACATTTTCATTCGCTTCACTACAAGATCGCATTCTTCTGATAAT
Source organism: Camisiidae sp. (assembly GCA_034696325.1). Classification (NCBI taxonomy): domain Eukaryota; kingdom Metazoa; phylum Arthropoda; class Arachnida; order Sarcoptiformes; family Camisiidae; species Camisiidae sp. Next base: position 3,854 of record JAQFZT010002119.1, on the reverse strand, counting down.
TTCTTTAATAAATTTACGAGAACTTGTCTGTTAGACATTTGACACTCTGTCAACTTTGACTTTTTGATGGTTTCATCTTTTTTATCTCACATTATTTTATTATTCAGGTATTCAGACTTGAGGTTTAAATTCTGTCAAAAATTCAATTTATAATTATGTGAAACTTGAGCCAAAACTATTATACAGTGATTCTAAGCTTATGAATGACTATTAAATTCTTGTTATCTTTTTATTCAAATGGAGTTAAAAAAATGATTTCAAAAGTTTGGGCAAATGGGGTCATGGGTCAGTTTATTTAATTGAACTGTAATTTAATGTAAAATATAAAGAATATGACATTAGAGCGAAATTAATATAATTATTCAAATGACAGTCTGAAACAATAGCTAAAAAAAGTATACATATACGAGTTGTTAGAGCTAAAATCGTTACAACGATAACATCAATAACGTTCATCATTCAATGTTTTAAAATATACTCAAATGTTTATTATTATGAGTTGAATTAGTTTTTACAATAATTTCTTCACAAATAAGTCATAAGTCTAATGTAAGACATGTTAGGATTAAGTTTAAAGATAAGCCAAAATTTGTAAGCCTTAGACGAACACCTGTTTAACGTTTATTTCTAAGTTTAATGCTGTGATTGTAGGTTTACAAGTCTTAAATAGCTCTCTAAAATTTTTTATCTTCAATATATGCAATAAAATTGTTTTATTTTTTAATTTTTAAACTAATTTTATATTTGAACGTTAATCATGTAATAGCCTGACCCTATAGAACATTTGAGAAAAAATCATATATGGTAAGGTTAATTTGAAACACCTTTTTGTGAAACGTTATTTAAACTTCAGTATCAAACTCGAAGAAGAAATCTAACAAAAAATAGTTATTCAAAGTCAAAAGTTCTGGAATTGCCACCATTTGAACATATATCCAAAGTTTTAGTAAAAGTTCTTTTAGTTACTTATGTTAATAAATTATTTTAAACTTTTAAAAAGGGTTCTACCTTTGTATCAGAATCTGCCGAAACGCACCCTTTTGGAGGTCAACCACCACTACCTATGAGTAGTTGAAAAAGATTTTTAGAAGATTTTTCTGTTTGGTTCTCAAGTTAACAAAATTCATATTATTGAGTGTTCGACTGCTTTCAAGTTTCTAAATCATCGCAAAACTATTTCTATTTTTTTGTTTCAAAGAGTACAGTAAGTGATTCATGGTATTTAAGATTGCATTTTGATTGTCATCCCATGAGATCATTTTCGAATAATAGTTATATTTATATTTCATCTATTCTTCACTTGAGATAAAAATAAAATAATGATGTGATAATCGCTTCACTAAAATGATCGCTAAAATGAATGCGTTCGTGATATCAGTACAGAAAGCAATCGCATGACTGAAAACCGTTTTAGACTTATTAAAGACATAATTCAAATAATGAAAATTTATTTACAATAATAGTATTGGTTAATGATATATAACAGATGAGTTGTAATAACTCTAAAAATAATTCTAAGTTTAATGAATATAAATAGAATAGAGAGATATTCTATAATAGTATGGGTTTAGACTAGTGTTGGTTCGATTCCAATTCCGATTCTTGAAGTCTAATCAACTGTAAGTTCAATATATATTGAATATTAGAGTATATGTTATAACAGGTATTTAATGGTTAACTGAGTATACATTTATATAGGATATAATGCAGATTTGTTAAGGTTTCGCTTTATTATTACATAATAAGATTAGTGACAAGAAAGTTGTTAAATTTACTAAATTTTTGTTTAAAAGTAATTTTTATCAAGTAATTACTGGAATCTATAGAGAGTTCTAGAGAATAGCAGTGCTAACGATCTCACTAATAGGACATTAAGATAACAATTACATATATAAACTCAATGTCAATCTTATTTTAGTTATGCTTTATTATGTTATAATTAAGTTACACAAACTTCATATTTAATACACTCTTGCGTATCAACTATTTTATTCAATCAATAAAGCTATTCTTCGAAAGAGACCATTTCACCTCATTAAACCATTTTAATTCTTACATTATTTCTTTTATATTTTCTTAATAGTAATCATGAGTTTAATATATAGTTAGAAATCTCTAAATATTTTTTAAAGTTAGAGAAATTATATTTTCAATTAAACCGTATTTGAAAACGTTTGAAACTTTCATTTTGATCATTATTTTGAATAAAACTTGAAATTTCAATAAAAACGACTGAACTTTCATTTCATTATATATGAAATCCATCTGAATCTCTACTGAGTCCATCCTTTAAGGTTTTCTATTTCTGAAATATTTGAATATCGATACCAAGAATCGGATTCTAATTGAATTACTATTCTAGGAATCGAATCAACACTAGTTAAGACTTGAAGCAAGTCATCAAAAGTTGGATGTAGTGCTGTGTAAATCTTTTAAGCAAACGATCAATTAAGAAACACAATGTTTCATGTCTTTAGTTGTCATTGTTATTTGAAAAATATCTTCTAATTTTCATTTTATTTATAACGAATGCTATCATTTTTAAAGTTCTAACCAGAAAACCTTTTTTAATTTTGGTGTCAATTATTTTTACTCATATGTATTAATTCAAAAAATTAAAATAAAAGCATAATTAAATCAGTCAAATTGTGAAGCCTTGAAATTCCTTTGAGTCAAACAGAATTTGTGATCTTAAAAATTATTAATAATGTGAAAGATGAGGATTAGAACACAACTTTTCAATTATAGCTAACAAGTAAAGCTCAATTTGTCTTATACTGTATAACATCGAACAGAACCAAAGTCTCTTCATTACACAGTAGGCTTTTATCACCAATACTATAGTCATTAGTTGAGATATATTTACAAACTTGTTGTCAAAGTTTGACTCAGGGCTATGAAGAGCTTATGCATTCAAATATTGTTATCAACATTGCATTCGTTTTTCAAAATGACTAACATTAAAAAAAATTAGGGTAAAAAATAATCTTAAACCTGAGGGCAGCTAAAATAAATAATTACTTCGAATAATGAGTTGGAATCTACAGTGCCTTCACAAAGAAGACTATATCTACTTGTCCCTCGAAAAGTGCACTTCAAAATATTTCATATTCAATAATTCAATGATTTATTGTTAATCATAAATAAAAGAATACATTTAATCAACTAAAATAAACAAATTCAAGGAAATGTTCAAATTGTTCGCCTTCAATAGCGATGTTTGATTCTCAAGTGTCAAACAATTCTAGGAAGTCTTGACTTAACGTCTAAGAAAGTTTTAAAAGCTCGAACTTTAATCTTCTGGAATTTCGAAAATAACAGGTGTAATGTTTCACATTATAAAACCTAATTTCTTTGAAAAAATTTCTTTTGAAAAATATTCAATCCTAATATGAATGATTTTAGAAAGAAATTATTAAACATTTAAAGGTTTTAACCAATATATGAATATAAAATAATTTGAAGTGCATTTTTTTGAGGTACGAATTGATCTTTAAATAATATATAGGTTTTTAAAACTCTTGTCTCATTCAAAAACTTATTCATTAACTTGAGTCTATATCTGAACTTTTAAGGATTCTTTCAAACAATATTAATAATATGTTTATATAGAAAATAGATAATCAATTAAATCTCAATCAATAGTTTGATAAGAGTTGAAATAATGAAAATCTTAAGTGAAAAAATTCAGTACTAATTATAAACATTAAATAAATATTTGTTTTGGTCCCATTTCTTATTAAGAAATGTTTTCTCAACTTTTATTCATAAGAAAAGTTAGTTTCTAATGACTTATAATCAGAGAAAATTTCGCTTTTTCTACTAGTCTTCTGTACTAAACTTAATAAAATTAG
>JAQFZT010002118.1:0-12540 GCA_034696325.1 Camisiidae sp. | reverse complement strand
CAGAAGATTATTACTGGAAGTCTTTATGGCTTCTAATTATTGAAGACCTTAGATCTTAATTGTAAAGTTGATTCATGTTTATAATAAACGGCTACACTTGGTTTGGTCTAAGTTGAACCCTGTTTTGAATCCCCTGAATTACTTATTCTCAAAAAATGATCCCATTTTGAAACTCGAAAATAAACCAGAACCTAAAGACCAGAACCAGAACTCAATTGAATTGAAAATATCTACTGTATATGAACTTTACTAGTTTCTTATTGTAGTTATTTTGTGCCTTAAAGATTCAATACCAAAGCTGTCCCTAAGGACCAAACTACATGGCCCCACATATTAATAAGGTTGTGCCAAGTGTAAATTACTGTAATTTACACATGTAACCTACGCGTAATTTACCAATTTTACATATGAAAACATATTCAAATAACTTGTTTTAATCTCAAAATTCAAATATTAAAGATGTTTTTCGCAGTAAGTACTTTACAATACGATGTTTATTCATCAATACTAATTCAATAATAATTATAGTATTATACTATTAGAAAGTGTTTTAGTGCTCATCGAATCCAAATTATTTGTAATAATTATTTTGGTCTTAAAAACAATGTAATAGTAATGATGAGACGACCCCTCAAGTTATCAATTGAAAACATTGTTTGTTTACCTTTAATGTCAAAATTGATTATTAATTAATATTTATTGTAAATAAATGATTATTTAACTAAATTAAAGTATATTTTAATAGTATTATTATTTAATGATTTATTAATGAAATGCCTGTCGAAAGAAAAGGCAAAAGTGAATCACAAAACAATTCAAATAATAATATGATCTCAAATTGCGGTCAACGCGAAAAATCAAAGACTTCATCGATTAGTCATTCAGAAAGTAATTCAAGTGGTGTTCAAATAACAGCTTTGAATCATGAAAGCCGAAGAAGTGCTTTCTCTCCCTATAGAGTCTGTGATCCCTTTATATAATATTTATTATAATTACTTATTTGTGTTATTTATTATTGATAGCCATCAACAGTGTTGACAAATCTTCAGAGAGGAAACATTCAGACACAAACGCCAACGAATTTACCCGAAAGAAGTATTCATCAGTTGTCAGCGATGGGCGAACTCTTTGCTCAAAACTTAGGTTGTATTGAATTAATCCTTTTATTTTGAAACTTATTTACAATTAATAGATGAAAACGGTGTACAAATTGATGAATTAGATGAGAACGGGTTTACACCTCTTCTATGGGCGTCATCTTATGGTCAATTGCCAACTGTTAAACTTCTTCTATCAAAAGGAGCCAATCCTTCTATTCGTGGAAAACACGGCGAAACAGCACTACTATTAGCGAGTGCTAACGGACACGTCCATGTCCTTAAGGAACTTATTAGTATTGAAGTGGATATTAATGAAACCGATGAGGTTATGAGGTTTTCTTGTTTTTCAAATTAACTCAATGTTTGCCATTGTTTTATAGGACGGAAATTCTGCTCTAATGTTTGCGGCGTATAATAATTATGCTCTTTGTGCTAACGAATTATTAAAAGCTGGCGCAGACATTACATTACAAAATAGCAATTTGGACACTGTTTTTAGTATAGCAGTCAAGAGAGCTAGTAAACAAGGTTTCAAACTTTCCCAAATTATTTTCTAAATCATTCTATTTTTATAATAATTATTCAATTTCTTTTTTTAGTTCAAATTATTTTGGAAAAACATGTTTTACAATTTCTTACATAATCATTCAAAGTAATAATTGTTTTTTTATATATGTATTTATATAATTTAATTAAATTTTTTCATTATTAATTAGTAAATTGAAAGTAATGATCAATTATTGTCAACTATTTATTAGTTCAAATTTAAACAAAAAAATTTGTTCTGCTAGAAAAAGGTCTCATAAAAATGTTCAAATAATAGTTTTGAAATATTTATTGCTTTGAAAATAATGTCCCGAATGACAATTATTGTAATCAATGTTTTCAATTGAATTAAACAAATAAATTTCGAAATCAAAGTCATTCAACTTAGAGTTCATTATTGTTGTTATATTTCAAAATTAAAATTTCAATTCTAGAGAAAGGGTTTCTGTTTCATTTGATTCTCTTCTCTAAAGTTGAAGAATAATTTGTCTTCAGATTAAATGATAATAATTATTATGTAAATTATCTGGGAATGAATGCCTAAAACTTTAATAAAACAGTAAAATCTAATAATTATACGTAAGTAATGTGTAAACAACCCCTCAATAAAGTCATCACAAAATCAAATGTTTAGAAAAATCGTGTGTTTTATAAATAATAAATTATCAAAATATTGAATATTAAAAGACATCAATAATGCGTTTATCACTTATTCTTCAAAGTTATTCAAAGCTACCGAAAAGTTATTCAAATTTTCCAGAAAAATATATTAGACGTCAGACAGAGTTTATAGAGTGGACGACACCAAAACTGCCGAACTATCAGAGAAAGACTAAACGATGGCGTCAAAGACCCTATTATGATATGAACAGGTCATGGACTAATGAGTTTCAGAACATGAACGCACCCAATATGAAACTTCCAACCATTTATGTGGAACCCATCAAAGAATGGTTTATGTTTAGAGGCGATAGAGTAGAGATTCTCACGGGAAAAGATAAGGGAAAACACGGTTTAGTCAATTATGTGGTCAATGAAAGGAATTGGGTTTGTGTTGAAGGCCTTAACTGTGAATTTATTAAACAAAACCATTCAAAAGATTATTATGGTTTCATCATGATGAATGAGAAACCATTACTTGTACCGAGAGATGTGGCTTTAGTGGATCCGTCAGACCATAAGCCAACTTCTATTGAATGGCGTTATGATGAAAACGGCAATAAAGTTCGGGTCTCTACAAGAACTGGTCGTATTATTCCTATCCCATCAGTAGCTTATGAAACCATTGATTACAAGACTAAAGAAGTATATCTCGAGCAGTCGAAGGATACGACTGCAGATCAAATTACAAAAAGTACTTTTGTCCCCAAAATCAAGACTTTTGAAATGGAAATAATGGACGAAATGGGGATCAAAGAAGAAAGAATTCCTTATCCTATGTATTGGTACTAATTATTAATTGGTTTTAATCATTTGTAAATAATTATTTGTTTCAATAAACTTAATGAATAGATTTTTTGCTATTTTTATTTCTTTCAAATGTACATATATTTCCTTAAATGCGTTAAAAATTCATTTCAATCGATAACTCACTCAAAATTCAATTAACAATTCAAACAAGTCTTAATTGAATAGTTTTTGGTTTGAATCAATTCTATCATTGAATTTTATTTTTAGATTGAATTATATATTGGAATAAATAATGGCTTCAAACATAATTCACTAATTCAAACAAATGGATTTCTATTATGACTAAAGAATAATTTACAGGCTTTGCATTGCATTTAAACTGTTAAAAATAGACAATTTATTTTCGATACCACATCTGTGACGAATTCATTCTTTTGATCTTCTTTTGAAGCTGTAAAATACCATACATTAAAGCTTCTGCAGACGGCGGACAACCTGTTATTGATATTGAATGAGATCGAAAATATAGTAAAGAATAGATAATTAGAAAATATTGATAATTTAATTGAATGTCAGACCGGGAACATAGATGTCAACTGGTATTATGCGATCACATCCACGAACAACAGAGTATGAGTAATGATAATAACCGCCGCCATTGGCACAGCTGCCCATTGATATGACCCAACGCGGTTCCAACATTTGGTCAAAAACGCGTCTGAGAGCGGGCGCCATCTTATTAGTGAGCGTACCCGCAACTATAATCACATCCGCCTGTCTTGGACTCGCTCTGAAGACAACACCAAACCTGTCCATATCATAACGGGGGGCCGCGATGTGCATCATTTCTACTGCACAACACGCTAAACCAAAGGTCAGAGGCCACAATGAGTTCTTTCGGGCCCAATTTAACAGGTCGTCCACTCTCGCCAATGCATACTCTGCTTTATTCGAAGGGTTCTGAAACGGTGAGTAACCTTTCCTTTTCACTGGAAGTGTGGAAGTATTCGACACTTCATTTGTTTCATTCACTTGTTTTTCTAATTGACTCAATTGTCTTGTGCTTGAAATCAATGTCTTTTGTTGTGAACTGTTGTTTATATTACGCATCAATACATGTGTCAATCGATTACCAAAAGAGCCTAAACTCACTGTTTATATGAATTTTATTATTAATAAAATAATACAGTAATTAAGTAATAAATAAATTGAAAACTTACCAATTTTTGCCATTTTATTGGTAGTAAACAAATATTGGTTGCGTAATAAAAGCATTATTACATATAAAACGTTACGAAACATACAGTAATCATATGTTTGTAAAACACATGCTTTTATTTAAAACTACTGTAACAGTATTTACAATTCAATTATTTATTAATTTCAACATTTAATCATTGAATTTGTTTTACTTATAATTCAAATCAATACTTAGCAAAGGTATAGATTTTTGAGTTATTTATTAATTATAATAAAAATATAAGAAAATTAATGTGTTATAAGAATGGGTCGAATGAAAAATAAATTTGTAGTCACAACACAATCGATAAAAGAAGATAATAATAAGGATATGAATGTTGTCAACAAAATCAAATCAAAGACAAAGGATAACAATCAAGATAATAATCATACAAAGCATTCGAAGAATCAAATTTCTAATGAATCCACTAATTATAACAATAAAAGCGTTCCAAAGAGTGGAACCGTTTCTTCGCAAAAATTTACGAGAAATAAGTTTCGCGACAAATGTATGGCTAAAAGACTAGAAAAAGGAATGATTATGTTATCGCCTAATATTGAGACGAAAATTTATAAATTGAAAAAAGCCCTCAGAAATAAAGGATTAGATGGAGAAGAGATTAAACAAATTATTAGGAAAAGGAGACGACAAGAAGAAAATAAATATAATAGAGATATGAGTAAAGGTTGCTTTAAATGTCGACAAATGGGACACAAATTGGCGGACTGTCCACTCATTACCAATGATTGTGAAGAAGGAGTTGATATTTGCTATCGTTGTGGTTCTTCTGAACACAAACTCTCAGATTGTACTCAAAAATCAGATGAATTGCCGTTTGCAAAGTGTTTCCTTTGCTCACAAACCGGACATTTGACACGAACGTGTCGTCTAAATAAGAGAGGAATATATCCAAAGGGAGGCTCTTGTAAGAAATGTGGTTCTGTTAATCATCTCATCAAAGATTGTCCACAAAATCAAGAGCAAGGTATCTATCGATTATCGATTTTCACTTATTATTGCTTTTGAGTCGACTCTAATCTTTGATTCCAACATTTGGAAAACTTATTCATTAAACTTTCAATTCATTTGAAGTTTATTTGTTTGAAAGTTCTTTTCATTTCTATAGCTATAACATCAGATCTCGTTATAAAATATGAATCAAAGTTATTGATCAATGAATAACATTATGTAAACCATATTTTCAATTTCAATTTTCTTTAAGTTATACTATATATTAAAATATAGACCTCTTAAGACAACAATTTTCACATTCTATTGAGTTATTCGAAGAATCATTTGTTTTCATTTCGTTGTTTAAATTGTTTTATAAACTTTTTTTAGATAATGATTCGGATGACATGACTCTCACAACTTTCAATCCAAGCCTTAGCGCAGATGCAGAAATGGTAGACATCAGCTCCAACTCCAAGAAGAAGAGCAAAGAAACAAAAGTCATTAAATTCTAATTTGAGAAACTTTTAAATTTTTTTAATAGAAAAATGTTTATTTTGCCTCAATATTTATAGACTTTATTATTATAAACAAATCGAGTAATTATTAATAAAAGTCGTACAAAACTTTAATAGAGATCACATTTGTTTGTTATTTGTTTTTTGAAAATTTATTTAATTTTAAACTCATGTCGAGAATAAAAAGTTGGTCAGTATTTTCATCTTTTGATTGGGATTTGGAATCTGTCTTTAATTGACTGAACATTAAAGAAAGTTTACAAAATTAATTCCCAATATTTATTGAAATCTTCATGAATGCAAACATCTATGATCTCTGTTCTGATTTTTAAAGCAAAAGTTCTGTTACTTATTATTGAAATGTTTTATTGTTTGACAGCTTTAAAAGCGATAAAACTTTTGCTGAAAATGTTATTAAAAAATTGCATAATATATGATAAAAATAGATCCTTATAGTAATCAATTGATAAATTTTCTATTATTGAAAGTTGAAGGTAAATGTTGAGTGTTTGATGTATCGAATTCACAAATTGGTTGCCAATTGATTCCACTACAACATTCTGGATCAAAGATCGCACAACACGGACAGTCAACAGATTTTTGATTCTCAGTTAAGTAATTACAACAATCATTATCGCAATTTTGGAGATTTTGTTCTTGTAATTGTCTCTCTTTATCAAACTTTCTGCACGGAATGCTATAACGATTTGGCGAAGTTTGCGTCACATCAATCATGAGAGCCTGTTTTGCATTTGTGTTGCACTTTCTATTCTTTTGTACTATAGAATAATAATCAGTTGGAATTTCTTGCTCTGGAATTGATATATATTTGTAATTAATATCATCTTTGCTATGAAAGGAAGTGGTAGTGATTGAATCACTGTTTTCATTATAAGATTTTGGTTGGCAGTGATCTTGAGTACAGGTAAGACTAGTTAATTCAGCACTGGTTCCATCATTGGGTTCTGATATTCTTCTTGAGTTCTTATTATTCTGAACGAAAGCAACTTTTCTAAATATACTCGAATTAATGCTTTGCTCTCCCGAATGGTTTGGATTTAATCTTTTCTGCATAGCTTTATATAAGACAAATATTGATAAAAGACCGGCTAATAATAGTATTAGTGATATAACAATAGTAAACAAGAGGGGAATAACTTCACTATCATCGACTTGATTGCTATCAAAATGATCGACTGCAATGTGTACCGGAGAGTGACCTGAAATATGATATATATTGTTCCCAACACTAAACGGTTCGATTTCATATTCAACTGCTGTATTTCCAGCAGAATTTTTCATCATTACTTTTATTATGTAATTAGTATTTGCTTTGAATTCGTTGATGACAGCACTTTCTAGCAATGAATTTATGTACAAAAGATTCCATTGATTTGAATCAATTGATTTCCAATGAATCACTGGCTGTGAAGTGAAAGGACATCCGCCGTCTTTCCAAGCATTCAAATTTAGCTTAACTGATGTCTCGTTAATACGCGTTACAAATGTTTTTAGAGCCGGTGATATCGGTTCTCGTCCTGATGTCCTTACATTCAGAATATCTGATGGACTGCTTTTGCCAAAAGCGTTGACATTAATCATATATATCTGATAATGAGTTCCACACTGTAAATGTTCGATTACAAAACTTTTGTTTCTATTGACACCTTCTTCAGTAATTATATAATATTTCCACTCTTTGTTTTGACTGCTTCTGAAGTAGACTTCATGTGCTTTAATTGGTGAAGTTTCTGCTCCTCTCAATCGCCACGCTATAGTTATTGAACTACTTGTCACAGATATCGCTTCAATAATTGGTGAGAATGGCAGTGAACTCGTCTGAGAGTCTCTTATAATTTTCAATTCATAAGTAATAGAATCACTTCCGTGAATGTTTGACGTCTCACATGAATAATTTCCCGAATCATTTATAGTCATATTTGAAATTCTTAGCGAACCATTCATTAAGACCTGGATTCGTTCGTTTTTTACTGTATTTTCTGAATTCATTGTTTTTCCATTGATTCTCCATTCAGTATTGGCTGAAGGAATTCCAACAGATTTGCAAAAAAGTTCAATATTTTCTCCAATTTTTCTTTCTATTTGATCACCAAATGAAACAATTCTAGCAGAAACTGAAACAAATGAAATATTTTTAGCTTAAAGTTGTATTGTTTCTATTTTCGAAAGCGAAAGCTGTGAAAAGCCAAAGAAAGTTAAATCAATTGAAGGACCGATTGGAGTGCCTTCACAATAGATTTTAATTGTTATACTTTTTATATGAATTTAATACTCTTAACGAAACAATAAAATATTGGTTAGCGCGCTCTCAACTACTAAAATGACAATGGAGTACATCTATCTTAGTTTCGCGCGAACATGTATTTCATTGTTTGGTTAAGAAAATTAAATTCATGAGTATAATTTAATCCTATTATGATTTTGAATTGACTATTGAATATATAGAGTAAGGATTTAATCACATTGTTTATGGGTTTTGTCTATTAACTCTCTATTAGTAAGAATACTATTGTTGTAAAAAAATTTCAAAGTCCAATAACATTATTGCGGACGTACCGATGGACGGACGCACACACACTGACATCAATTTTTTAATAATATAGATAAAATTGACAACCATTAAGAACAGTTTGTGCATGCGTTCCATTCGACCCTTTAACTGAGGAAAGCGAAAGTGAAATAAAAGCAAAATTATAAAGTCATTTGAAAAGTAAAAGAAAAAATGACTGGTCTTCCGAAAACGGACTGTTGATTTGACCGTGTGAATACATATTTTCTGAATTGTCATTGAGACTTGTTATTGAATGAATAATTTGAGAGTGAGGAACGCCCATTTATAATAGTTACACCCACTTTTCTCATTTTTCGGTAAAAACGTTTCCACCCATAAATGGTAAGTTCTTTGGCCGATCTGGTCTAGTATGGTAGCATTCGACTCAGTTTGACGCATTGTTTCAAAGGATGTACTACACTAAGAATTCCAAAGTCGAGAACTCATCTTAACTCGAATAAATATTTAATTTTTGTTGTTTTCAATGGGTTTCTATTGGTAAATTTTGTTTTCTATACCCGACTCCCAAGTGTGATACATCGTTGGATTCAGTTCATTGAGCTGATTCATTTGATACCTTATTTTACCGGTGCCGACCCTAAACATGTCACTTCTGACCAGTTATGCTTATAGTATAGTACTAGTATAGTTATGGAAAAATTTAGGTCGATCAACAAGAAGTGGTCAGTTTCGGGTGGGACCTGGTCAAATAAGATATCAAATTAACGAGAGAAAATGGTTCAAGAATGAGAAAAAAAATCATAAAAACAGAATCGAAGAAAAGCCAAATCAAACAGAGTTATGAAAAGCAAAAGCCAAAGAAAGCAAAACTAAAAACTTGAAATCGAAATTCCATTAATTTTCGTTGAATAAAAAGTTGAAATACCTTTTGAAATGATAGTTATGCTAACAATAGAAGTAGTGATTCCTTCTCCCGCTGAAGTCGAAGCCGTGACCCAAAAGTTATATTTTTTACCTCTGACTAAATTATTAGTTTTGTGATAAGTTAAATGTGAAGGCACTGTAAAAGTATTGACTTCATCCTCATTAGAAGTTTTACGATAAACAGTATATTTTCTGATGACCCCATTCGGCTCTTTTGGTAATTTCCAGCTCACGATCACAGAATCAGGACTCGACAGAACAGCTTTAATGGCATCGGGTTGAGTGGGCACGTCTTCTTGAGTCCTACAATAGATGCTATCACTTGCAGCTCCGTTACCAACTTGTGTAAAGGCATTCACAGCAATCGAGTAATTTGTATACTTTTGTAAGCCATAAAGTGTTAATTTATTCTGTGAAGCCGTCACTTCATTTTTTATCACATCTTTATTATTAGTAGGCCTGTAGTGAACTCTATAACCTTTTAAAAGTCCATTTATATTTTCTTGAGGTAAACTATCCCACGAAACAGTTATACTCTGAGATGAGAAAGAAACACAACTAACTTCGAAAGGCGCACTCGAAGGTATACTTTCACCAGTTCTTGCAGTGATTTCATCAGAACGCGGTCCAGCGCCTATTGAATTATACGCCTGAACAATAACTGAACAAAAAACACAAATTATTTATATAAAAAATCAAATGATAAGAATGTGTGTCACATTCACAAAAACAACAATAACACAATGTAAAGCCAAACAAATCCATTAAATACCTGAATAGTGAGTATATGGTCTCAATCCTTGTAATATCATAGAGAAAGCACTATCTGAAGTGATGCTAAATTTTGTTTGTACCGTCTTATAAATGAAAGGATCGTTACTATTGAATGCTTTGTATCCGATATAAAATCCCTTTAAATCTCCATTTATTTGATCAGAAGGTGGCGAATGCCAGTCGACTTTAATACTATTGGCGTCAATGCTTGTCAATTGTACTTGAGTTGGAGGACCAGACGGTGATTCTTCTTCTGTTACAAATTTCATTTCTTTTGATGGTTTGCTTTTTCCAACACTATTAACAGCAAACAAAGCAATTGTATATTCGTTTGATGGATGTAAACCTCGGAGTACTGTAGTTGTCATGTTTCCAAATACGCTCACATTTTTTAAATGAAAGGTTGATGACAAGTCTTCGCTTTGATATTGAATAATATATTCTTTTATTTCATCATTTCCTGTGAATGGCTTTTTCCACGAAAGCGCTAGTGTTCGACTGGATTTTGAGATAACAGTCAATTCTTCCGGTGGTTCAGGAGATTCTTGAACTATTAAATTGAAAGTTTTGGTATCACTTCCATAAGCGTTAAGAGCGTTACACTTGAATAGACCCGAATCATTACGAGAAGCAGTTTTCACTATAAGTTTGGTTATAATTGCATTCTCAGTAGATTTCTCTTCAATATAATATTTGAAATTTGATTTCATGTCTAATATTTCATTGTTTCCAACTCTCCATTCAATAGTGATCGGATGGTCTCCTATAGCTTTAGTTATAAGTTCAATAGAATGACTTTCGTGTACAGTTATATTTAAAGGATTGGTTCGATCCTCGAATTTTGCGGGAATGTGAACAAAGAGTGAGACCAAAGTACTTAAACCAGGACCGATTCCGTTCGATGCCTATTATAGTGCAGTAATGATTGTTAGATAAAGCGAAAGTTGCCTTCAACAATGACCATTACCTGACACAAATATTCCCCCAAATCGAGTGCATCAGTCTTTGCGATTCTTAGAGTCCCATTTTGAAAAACTTGATATTTAGGTCCACTTCTTATCAAAAGATATTGTTGATGGACTCCCTTTATGTTGGATTCTGTACTATACGAGTTAACCAGTCTTTTCCATGTAATCTGAACAATGGGAAAGCCATCAGCAGAACAATCTATTCTAACACTACTGCCTTCTACTGCGTGAGCATTCTTAGGCTCGATTATCCACTTTGGAGGCACTGATAATAAAATGGCTTAACATTAATTTCTAAGAATAGAATTCAGAGCCATTTAGAGTAACAGCACTTTAAAAAAGACATATTTTTTCTTAGAATTTCAAAATCAAATATTATGTGATGAATATATCCACTCAAGAACCAAATTATATATGATTTGCGAGTTTATTGCATTGCATTGCAAAAACTCCTTGCATTTAAATTATTAGAAGTGTTGAGCAGAATATAATAAAATTTTCACATTCCTATGCAGTCCTGTTTATAATAAAATACTGAGCACTTTCATGTCTCTTAGGGTTAGTTTGCTTTGCAGTAAAATAAGATATAAAGCTATTTGACATACCATAATGTTTAAGTCTAATCAAGAATATGTTTCACTTGTGCACAAATTAAATCTTCAGAATGCAAATAAAACGAACTTAAAATCTAAGTAAAAGCAAATTTAATTAATAAAATAAAATCGAAATTTGCAAAAATTATGAAAGATGAGCGTTTGAAAGTAAACAAATAAAAACTAAATACTGCTTAAATTAAAGCCTCAATTATTTACTCATTTAATTATAATTTGATTCGTATTTTTTAACTCTATTGTCTTATTTGTAATAAATATTTATTTGATGCTTACCGTTAACTAAAAGATAGGAGCTATAGCTAACTGTGGCCGCTGAGTTCGATGCAATGCAGCTAAAGATAAAACAAAGTTTAGTAAAGGTTATATTCAAGAAAACAATTTTATAATGTTTCCAATTTTAATTTCAATAACTCGAGTTTTATCTCAATAAACTCCATGAAACTCAAAATTCAACAGATTATCTCCATATTTTTCAGATTTTGTTAAAATCAATTTCATTCACTTAACGTTATGATTATCAGATTATTTTTTTTTCTATCATTTTATGCATTTTTATTGAAGGAAACTTTTGAATGAGTTTTCAATTTTGCATTTCATATAAAGAATCCAGACAAGGCTGACTTCACAATATCACAACTCGTATTGTGTTAACTCGATTTTTTAAAATTAAATAAAATCATTTAATCTCTCGTTATATAAATGAACACATTAACATATCAGCTATTCTTATAACAATTTGAATTATATTTCATTTCAATTTTTTATATTGCTAACAATGAGGCGCACAGACACTTGGACAGGATTTCAAAACTATATATGAGTGAATAAAACCAATGGTATCCAAGAGTTTTCTATCCATTCATAATAATATCTTCCAACAATTTATTAATACAGTCCATCCCGCTTATAGTGAATGGGTCGGTGCGGCCGAAACCGTTCACTATAACCGGGATTCACTGTAA
>JAQFZT010002117.1:0-12540 GCA_034696325.1 Camisiidae sp. | reverse complement strand
GATGAATATATTGTTGAAACTGTTAAGCGGTAAACATGAGATCTTAATTTGTTTCTATTCTTTGGTCACATATTAATTGAAAATCAATTCAATAAGTTTTAATTTTGATATCAGTTCTTGAAAAATGCTTTTCAGAATACTTTTCAGGTTCCGAAATACAAATTACTGGAAAATTTATCATTTTAAAAAACTCATGCAAATGAAATGTTTTATCAAGTTTTCTAAAGAAAAACTGGATCATGAAATGAAGTTCTGCGTGAAAATTCCCGATTTATCGCAAATTTATAAAAAGTTTCACAACAATAGAGCTAACCTTCAAGACTGTTATCGGATTTATTTGTTGCTCAAAATCTGAAAGAATCTCTTGTTAAAGATGAGAACTAATGCTGTCATTAATTAAAGAAACCTTTTATGATAAATTGAAGAATAATTGAGAAGAACTCTTAAAGTTGAGAGAATTATTCTACTAGTTTGGAGACTTTGATTGAAATAGTTGTTACTTTCTGTATAAGTAGTGTTGGTCTTTGAGCTCAGAATTTTAAGGCTAAAAAACTACACTACTCACTACAGTAATGTAAAGTAACTCTTAAACAGTTGAAGACTTTTTTGAAAATTTGTGAAAATTGTATTTAAATATGTTGTGACTCATAAAGGTTTTAATGAATTAATTTATTTTGTAGAGAAACATCCTTATTATTTGCAGTTTATATTAACTTTTAAAATGATAACCCTATAAACAGAATTAAGCCCTTACTACCACTTGAACATTGTTAGGTATTTAATCTGATCGCTGTTGTAATGACTGATCAAACCTCAAAACCAATGAGACCCCGAATTCATGATCACTTAACTCTACCCTGACTTAATTAACTCGTGAAATTTGTACTCATGATCCCGGACCCAATCTATTCAATGGTTTCCAACAACTTATGTTCTCATAATTGATGATTGAGTAAGAATTTACTGTTACTGTTGAGCACTTTTAAAGCTCTCAACTTTAAGTGTATTTAACATATGATATGAACCGCACGCTTAAGATCAATGATAAGATTCCTCTATTCAAGAGTGCCATCAAGTCTATAGTCTATTATTCAATGCCATTAATAATTATCTGAGAGAAAAATAGTTATTTTTATTCTTTTCAATTAATTATGAAAGGATCTTATGCTCGAAAATTAATATTTAAAAAACCAAAATAATTAAACAGCTTATGTTCAGAAAGTTATTCCCATTTAGAAAATACAATGTTTAACAAATCAAAGAACTTAACGTATCTTAAGAATTGGATAAACAAAATAGAGTTGTGGAGATTTAAATTTAGAGCATAATTACAACTCAATTCCATAAAATCTAATTTTAAGCATTTCTTGTATGTGTTATTTATAACTTATATAACATTTTTTGAAGTCATTTTAACAAATTGAGAGATCATATTCTTAAAAAAGTATATTAAAAAGTGAGCCTAAAGAACCTAACCTAACCTTATCTGTCAAAATAGCATTTCATACTTGAAATTTATTGTTAAATTTATTGATTTAAGAAAATGTCAATAGATCTTGTTCTATCTGAAGACCCTATACTCTCAAAACATCCTATAATCAACTTACCTGTCTCTTATCAATACAAAATTCTATATAAAATTGCGACAAAAAATTGTAAACAACATTTCAGCTGAAATTTCAAACTAAATGCTGAGACAAACACTCCTAAAATTTAGATTTCAGAATCAATATGAAATTTAATAACAAAGTTGCGTAACTTTTTCAAAACATTGAAAGATTACGAATAATCTTTTACCTGATTGATAAAAAGTAAATTATTAGTGAATAGTAATTCTCAAGTGTTTTCTTATTACGGAAATTTTACTAAATGTCTCAAAAATTATTAAAGTCACGGATAACTTATTCATAGATACATAGAAATGAATGCCAAAATTCGAGTATATAAACTGATATATACTTCTAATCAATAATAGTTTCAAAATTGAGTTCTTAATAAACTAGAAAAGAAAATTTTTCTATCAAGAGGAACAAGTTTCGTGATTCGGCAGTTGAAAGAATTCGAATTCTGTATTCTTGAAACTGCATTAATAACAAAAGTAAGTGAAACTTTGATGAAAATTTGTTTTTTTGCTTTTCAAGAATTATCGGAATCGGAGACTATTGATCACTGTTGAAAAGATGTTGGAGATTATAAACTTGTTTCATATTTCTAGTTTCAACTTAATATTACAGATTTAATTATTGTTTAAATAATAAGTTAAAGCTTCCTAGAGATCAATATTGATTGTAATACATATAAAAATAAAGTTTTATAGTTTATGATTCGAGAAAACAATGTGAGAAAAAAGTTGTATTACAAGTCATTGACAGCAACAGGTATGTCAATGGACGAACAGTTAGTTGTAAATGAACTTTTAAAGATGATTTTGCACTAAAACTAATACTAAATATATTTAAAACTGATTTTTAATTAAAAAATTATCTGTTGATTGCCTATTGCAAGGTTGCGAAAATCCTAGTTACTCAGCCTATTGTTGATCATTATCTTGAAATCATTTCATTATGATATTAATAGACACACACATAAGTAATTATCTTTTTCAGCAAATATGACAAATTTCCAATTTTAATATAAAGTTTCGAATTATTAACATTTTAATTTGTTTGAAGCTCACAATAAGGAAACGTTATTAAGAAAAACTTTTTATCAGTTATAGTGATGCGTTCAGGAACTTATGAAGTAAGTCTCGCTAATGACAGAAATTGCGTTCCAAGTGATGGCGATTCTATTGAAAGTACAAACATTGCACTTTCATGGCGTACAAAAATATTTTTTAGTTTTGGTCATATTTATAATGATTTGTGTGCATCCATTTGGTTTTCATACACTTTAATTTATTTTCAACTAAATCTCAAGAGCGATATGGCTGGCATTCTAATACTGTTAGGACAAGTGGCCGATGCCATCGCTACACCTTTCATAGGGTTTGAATCTGATAGAAATGATACAAATCACTGGTTGTGTAGATATGGAAGAAGGAAAACCTGGCACTTAATTGGTACCATTTTAGTCACATTTAGCTTTCCCTTCATTTTCAATGAATGTATTGAGTGTGAGAACTCTTCAGATACGGCAAAAATGATATATTATAGTGCTTTGATTGTTATATTTCAAATAGGATGGGTGAGTAATTCCATGAGAAATCTTAAATTGTTTGCAACATTAACTCAAGAAATACATTTTTAGGCAGGTGTTCAAGTTGGTCATGTCTCACTCATTACTGACTTAAGTAGCAATTCTAAAGAAAGAGTTGAACTCAACGCTTACAGGTATTTAAACACTTTTAATTTGAATTATGCACAAAATCATCTTTATCTTCAGACAAGCTTCAACTGTAGCTTCTTCTATATTCGTCTATACTATAACATGGTTCGTGTTAAGCAAAAAAGGAGATTCTACTATAAAGAAAGAAGATTCTGGTATTTTCACTGTATGTGTCTATTTATTTGAATCTAAAACCTAATCAACTTCATTTGTTTTGATATTTTTACAGCTTATTGTTTATATCATTTGTGCGGTTGGTATTGTTTTTTCAACACTTTTCCACATCTTCATAAGAGAACCCAAATTACCTAAATCTTCACTAGAGAATCAATCAACTTATGGATCTTCAGATGACTTAGTAGTAGAAATCATTTATAGAAAAAGATTATCTTCTTTTTCATCTATCAATAAGACTGAAAACAAAAACAAAATTGATAAGCACTACGACAGCACAGATAATGTTAGGCAATCTTCTATTAACCCTGAAAATGGTTCGATTAAAATAAGAAAAGTTAGCAAATGGTCGGATTGGTTCAAGAATATAGATTTCTATAAAATTGTTCGTACATTATAAGTAACTTTGAAAGTACTTAAACCTAAATTTTTTAACAGGGCTTTATTTATATGGTTACGCGACTGTTCGTGAATTTGACACAAATTTATACTCCACTTTATCTTCAGAAAACACTTGAGTTACCTAAGGTTTGACTATTTAAGTCTAAAACTAAATAAATTTGACTAATGTTTGTCAAACACTTTTAGAAAAGTATAGCTATCGTTCCATTTGTGACATACGTCAGTGGATTTATCTGGTCTTTCGTCACAAGATTTATCTCTGACAAAACAGGTCCCAAAGTAAATGATGAAAAAGTAGTCAAATTTAATGCTTAAATATCTATCCAATCGGTATTGTTGCGAATCACGCTCACAAGTCATATTTCAAAAGCTTAAGCTTAAGTGACTTTCGTATTTAAACTGATTTGAGCTCATTTGTAACCATCGGGTAGAAAAAGCATAACATTTGTCTCAATAGTTTCGCAAACTTTGAAAATATTGATAAAATATATAATGCATTCATAGATTTTATTAACGATTGGATGCTGTCTTGGAGTTAGTTCTTGCGTATGGAATAGCTTTGGTTCTTATGATAACGAAGCCTTCAAGCAATGGCAAGTGTATGTGGTATCACTTCTATTCGGTGTCGGCGGGACAACAATGCTTATCGCGAGCTTAGCACTAACAGCCGATTTGATAGGAGAAAATACTGTAATACTTTGAAAGTGTTTCAATTAATTAAATTATATCCAAGTTTTTGACCCATTAGGGAAGCGCTGCCTTTGTGTTCGGAACGATGAGCTTTTTCGATAAGATAATAAATGGAGCTTTTGTTTTAGTTCTCGAACAAATTAATCCTCATAAAGTTGAAGACCAACAAACTTCTAATCAATCGCCCATTAAATATTACCAACAAATTGTAGTTTTTGTTTCTGGATCTGCAGTTTTACTCACTTTTATAGGCTTATTAAGTATAATTAGATCAAAGTTAGGAAGAGTTGATCAAATGGACGGAAATAACGGCAATGAACAAAATCAAACAAATAAATCAAACCTGAAATATTAATTCTTCGAAATGAGATTTTTATTTGCATACTTTATTTCATACAATTTCAAATATGATGTAAATATCTGTCAAATTGTTTGATAATTAGTTGAATGATAGATAAAATATCATTAACATTCAAACACATAATTTGATTGATGAACAATCAGGTGATAGATCTTTTGTAAATAAATAATATTTTATCTTTAAGATAAAAAATATTTTACAAATCAAGTTTTTATACATTAAATGGATTGTAAATGTAAAATGATTTACAAATTTGTAAATCTATACATTAATAAATATAAATAAATATTTGAGATATAAATTACTAATTACTGAAATATGAGATATTCATTTTGATGACCTAAATACTAAAATTAGTACAAGTGAGCGATCAATTATGAAATAACAAATAATCTAATTTGTAATTTGAATGATGAGATAACATCTACGACATTGAAAGATAATATCTTATTACTGTTATTGTATTATGACATTTAAAATGCGTTTAATAACTTTTATAATACTTAAGTTTGGGTTAATAAATAAATTTGACTACCGATACAGTTACCAAAAATGATTAGCACGGCTTGAGTTGATCTAACGAATAGCTCCAAATACTTCTTCCGTCATGACATAAAGGATTGCCAAGAAGTTTGCCATAAAGTTGCTGACGGTTCTCAATAATCCATTCAAACTTACAGTCACAGACAAATGGATTATAACTTACGACTACAGTTGCATTACTCGACCGAAGCAATAGAGGACCAAAAACTCTTTCATCCAAATAAGTTAATAAGTTGTCCGAAAGTATTAGAAATAGCGGACGATTTATTTGTTGAAATGAACCAATGCTTAAACTTGTGTTCGAGAGATTGTTTGAGTGAAGATTAATAAATAGTCTGGTATCCGATGAACTTTGAATAGCGAACGCGTGATTTGCAATTTTTCTAATTTTATTGTTGCTTAAGTCTAGAACACATAGACTTTTCAGTTTAAAGAAAGCACAGCTTTCAATATGAGTTATTTCATTTTTGTTTAACAATACTTTTCTTAAAAACATTTGCTCTGTCCTTGAAAACGAATTTCTCCCAATGCGATCAAAGTTCGTCTCAGTTATAGATAATATTTCCAGACTTTTGAATCGACTTAATGTATGCAAAGGGTCGCGACGATTATAGTTAACTAACTTTTTATGTCCTCTGAGCATAAAATTTCTATTCGTTTTGAATGAACTCCAAAATACGAATGGATCGAAATTTTCAAGATTGTTATCAATTATCGAAATTTTCTTGAATTGCAAACCTTTAAAAAGTTTGATTTCATGAACGTATAAGTTTTGAACCGAAGTCTGCAAAATCTCCAATTTATGAAATGATTTAGAAGTCATGGAACCATTCAAATAAGTATTAAGTCGAGTAAAAGCACGTAACAATTCTGTATCACTTATATGTTTACCACAACAAGAAATGGTTAAACCAAGATTTTTTGCTGAATAACAACGACACGGATAGAAGAAATCAGTCGCTGGACAGTAACTGCTCAAAGAATTTCTTGTGAAAGAAAGCAGAAAAATAATGCAAAACCACGAATTACCTAAATATGATTCAATGAAAGCTATGACACAAATGTGTAACTCATAAAACATTTTACTTACTTTTGATTGTGAACATATTGTGACTGTTTAGAGAGTTATAAGTCGTTCGCTTCTGGCAGTGAAATGGATTTGTCAGCTGTAATGAGTTATATGTTCAGTGTTTTCAGTCAAATCATCACTTATTGTAAATAAAGAACTAATAAGTCAAACATTTTGAGAGAGATATTGCAATCAGACACTAGAATGAGTGGAATGTAAAAACAAGTTGTTGGCAATACAAAAGTTTATAAGTTATTAATTCGAAGAATTAGGATCTAAAATGTTTATCATTGCAAAAGAGAATTATTTAAATAACTCCATAAAAATATTTTGAAATCAGTTTTTATAGTTTGAAGAAAGCTTCAAATGCAGAAAAAAGTTTAAAGAGCCTGTAAATCAATTTTCTTAAATAATTTGCTGATTAACGATAAGGTTTTAACTAAAATTCAGTTCGTTTTCTTCATACTTGATTATTAATGATATTTTTGCTACAAGTGATCACATTTTATATATCTATTTGTATTTTAATTTGTTTGATAACTCATTACTCTAAACATGATTGTTTGGGTCCTCATTCTCTTTTCCTGAATTGTTTGGGTTCTCTTGTCCTGAATTATTTGGGTTCTGATTCTCTTGTCCTGAATTATTTGGGTCCTCATTCTCTTGTTGACGATTGTGTTGGTTGTGTTGATGGGTTTGAAGAAACATAGGATGACTTCCATGATGTGGATGAGGTCTATGCATTCCCAGATGATCCAAATGTGTCAACACATGTTCCAAGTTTTCAGGTCTTGCGATAATGATTTCAGGATTCATACTTGGCATCAGATAAGCTTGATTTGGAGCCAAAAATAGCAAATTGTATCGCATTCCATGGGGTGTTAATATTGGGTCAATTATATAAACACCAGAATTCATGGGAGTGGCAATTAGTCCGAAATGACCGTCTGTTATAAGAATTCCAGTGTCCCCTTCAGTCACTGGTTCTTCAACTGACGATTCATCATATTCTGTACTCGACCTGATATTGTGCAAAATTTTTGTATATCTTTCACGACATACCGGACATCGATTATGGCTTTGAGACCACTCACGAATACATGGCAAACAAAATTCATGCAAACATGAGTTCGTATAAGCTCTGTCTTCAACACGACTCAAACAAATTGGACAATTAGGGGCTCCCACTTCTATAGGTATTGACGGATGTTCTGATATGATTCTTCGATTTTCGATTTGTAATTGTTGATCACTTCTATTCGTTTGTGTACTTGTATTAGTATTTGTTGAATCATTAGATCCTGAACTTGACTGAGAAGAGTTTGAAGAATTTGAAGAGATTGAAAAGTTTGAAGAGTTTGAAGAGTTTCGACTATTATTTCTTCGATTCATTTGTTCTTCTGGATTGTTCTTGGATTGATTCTGATCTTTACTCATTAAAACTTTTCTCAGTTATCTCGAGAATCACTTTTGGAAATTATATAACACCAGAAGCTCTTTATTTTGAAAGCTTCAATTTTGAAGGCTTTTTATTTTCTGATTCAAATTCTAACAATTCAACAGATTTTATTGTTGTCTTTCAATGTATAATTAATTAATACAGGAAAATATTTAAAAAATTAAGACTTCAATTATTCCATTAGTCTTTATAAAATATAAGTTAGTATTAAATTCATAAAATTTTGCGCAAATTAACTTATGTGCAAATTTTTTAAGTATTTTATACTCAAATCAATGCAATGAAATGATACAAATTTTTAATTAACAAATTATTAGAAACTTTTTATTGAGATTTATTCTTTGATAGTAATAATAATAAATACAGAATTTCAACAACTTATTGAAATAGATTTATGAATACATTTCATAACATTAACTTTTATAACGAAAACTCAATATTAAAGAGTGTTTTTTGAGAAATTTTGAAACATGAAACAAATGTTAAACCGAATAAATAAAGTTTCTCTTGATTTTAATGAATACTTTCCTAAGATTAATAGTTAAACTCAAATACAGGTAAATTACGGGGATATGAACTAATTTGGTTTCCAATAAATGAATTATATTTTAATGAAATGATAAGATTTGAAATGAAAAATGTATTTAATTGATAATAAATGTTGTTGGGCTTACTTGATTCAAAGTTTGATTAAGATTTAATTAAAAGTTGATTTGAATGCAAACTTAAGAAAAAGTTTCCGTACACAAACTTCACAACACCTTTTATTTGAAACTATTGCAACTGATTGAGTGCCAAATGAGTTAAATATTGAACTTATAGAAAGTGAGATTAAAGCGGATGAAAGTTTTGGTAAAAGATTTATTGGGAACTTATTATGAATAAATAGGTTGTGTGGGAGCAGATGTGATAATATTGAATGCGCGAATGACTCACAAATAGTTATAGAAATAGTGTTATAGCAGTGACCTATAACCTAACCGTAACATTTATGCACTCTTTCACCCTTTTCTCCCACCACAAGGTTGTCATCAATTATTCAAATACATTGAGCTTTCATCGCAACATCACTTTTCAGTGTTGATAATTCGTGTGTAATTCGATAACTCAAATACTAGTTATTTATTTACTAATAATAGTAACGAATTATTCAAATTCATGCTCAATGATTAGTACTTATAACTTAATACATTATTTAATGTTCACTTCTATTAATGAGTGGTCACAATCAAGTGATTTAAAACAGTCTTATAGTCTAAATGATTGCTTCCCTCAAACTATTCAATTTCTGATTTGCATTTTCAAGTGCTATATATTTTGTTTGTCAGTCTATTTAAATTCATTCAAAGCTTAGAACCAAACTTTTAGGACAATAAATCATTCCATACAATGCTAACTAAACATATGCTCTGTTTGCGCAAAACTGGATAACTAAACGGTCAAAAAGTTGAGAAAAACTGAGAAAAAATGTTTCAGAAATATTTCTCATTATTGATTAGATATTTTAAAGTATTATCCAAACTGAGAAACTCTAAAGTTTCAATATAAGTGCAGTATTGTATTGTTTGAAACTTTTGAAGTCAAATCTAATCAGTGTTTAATGATTTTATAAAATATTTTTGTGATAAATTTAATATATGAAGTAAGAGATGATAAAACATTAATTTATTCTATTCTTAAAATTATTGTTAATAGAAGTTTCGAAAGGTATTGTCAAAAGATGCCAATTGATTGGCCGTAAGGGAAAGGACAAAGAGCTAGGATTAAGATCTATTCATTTATAGTTTGATAAATTCATTTTTACAATTCATATTTATAAAAGTTTTCACTAAATCTTAAGAATTGAAGAAATCAGTTAATAAGTATTGTTGAAATTATTGAACACTAATAATGTGATACTAAATAACAATTAAATGGACTTAAAGAAGTCGGGGGTAAAGCACTGCTACGCTATATAGAGAAGAACTGCTTTAAAGTTGCGAAACATGACTTATTGGGATCGCGTTTCGCGTTTAGCGTTCATTTCTAAACTAAATTAAATATATTTTCTCCATTGAAGCATATCTTCAAACTCAAACCATATATAAATACAAGTTCAAACTCCTATTATTTATAAATATTTCAAAAAACAACATAAGCGACTTTACCCCCTTTTCTTTAAGTCCATTTAATTATTGATTCTAATTAACTATAATAAGGGATAACAGTTGACAATTAGAATTGTGTTTTTAGATTTAAGATTCCTCATGAAGATTCCTCCTTAAGATTCCAGATAAATCTTGTCACTTATCAAGTCTTTTGTAAAAATGATACTTTTGATACATTGTTGAAAATAGCCGTTAAAGCTCTTCTACAGCGAGCACTTATTCTTTAACAAAATAAGCTTTAAAATAGGCTTTTCTCTAACAAATCTGTAACCCAACACTTAAGCCCCTATACATTCTGTTAACTCCAATATTTACTATCAAAAATCAATTGAAATTTCTATCTGTATATGAAATGAAATTTAAAATTTGCCAAAAATAATATTATTTCAGTTTTGAACTTCATAAATGACTCATTATAAAAACTTCCGACTCGAAAATATTGATTTATTTTTTAAAAAGATTAAAAATGCAAAATTCTGGTTATGTTATGTTATTTTACACTTGTCTGTAAGAGTGACTCAACTTTTTATTATTTTTACTTTGGTTTTATAGCATTATTTTGATGTAGTTTGAAATCTGTTTCTAAACAATAGGATTCATAATAAATAAGTTTTGTTATTATGCGATGCTATGATACATATGAAAAAGATAAGATAATACATAGCTTTGTGTTGACTATCCGTTATGTCTGTTTCCTGTGTGAAACAATACTAACAAACAAGAATTCAACAGTTGTTTAAAATTAGTATTCATTGAGGATCACAATGGATCACAACAAACTTCAATGTATTCGCTATTCACTTATTGGGTTTAACTTAATATTTTTGGTGAGTATTATACAAGACATGATAGGATCTTTTCTCTCTCTTTTCTCTCTCTTTTCTCTCTCTTTTCTCTTTATTTATTGCCTAAATTGACAAGAATTGAAAACTGTGTATTCCAAGGCATTCGGTATAATGATATGCATTTTCACTAATTTTGGTCTTGGAAGTAGTGATCGACTATTCAATACATTATTTAATATAACACCTGCTATTAAGACAATAAGGAAATGTTTCATCACTACCGGTTTTATACTTATGTTCAATTCTATACTGGGTTTGGCAGCTATTGTCCAGAAGAGGTTTAGCTTTTTGGTTACTGTGAGTTTTAACTCCATTGTGGATCAATTTCTATTATTTTAAATTGTAATCAATATAATTAAATTCCTTTCAATTATTTATAGTTTTGTTTCATATTGATTGGTTCATTCATTTTTACTTTGTTTTCGATAAGTATGGGAATAGTCAGTGATCACAGTGTAAGTCAAAGCAAGCATTTAAGAATAAATATGCATTTTTAACATTTTCAATTCTCAGTTACGACATCACAATAACACTAATATTTCAAATTCATATTTGGAACTTATGGAACAATTTGATTGGAACCATAACTCTAATAAAAGCTCGCAAATCATTAATGATTTTCAAAGTGACTTTCAATGCTGTGGAAGTTTTAATGCATCGAAAAGTTGGGAACTTCTCAGACCAAAGAATGTGCCGTTAGGGGCATATCCGCTATCTTGTTGTCATCATAAGAGTCATGGAAACCCAAAAAGTTTATGGTGTGATGAACAACAAGTTAAAAATAAGGTATCATTTTTCAAAACCTCAATTATAAATCACCATAACTTTAATTATTATTTCAATCCTTCAATAGGTTTCATGTTTATCAGCAATGAATGATGAAATAAATGAATTATCCAAATCTCTAGAAACAATTCTTGACATTCTATGTGAAGTGGCAATTGTTGAACTACTTTGTATTATATGTATTTATTTACTTCGATCTGAACCAATCGAGAGAAATATTTCTTATACATTAGCATAAACTGTGAACAAATGTCAAATTTCAATATACTTTTCTAATTGTAATAAATTTTTTAATGACAAATTCTTTCATTTATATGGAATTTCAAACTAATTTCACAAAAGAGTTTAAATATAGACATTCAAATGGGACAGCAGACAACAATATTGGCACGAATTCACGTGAATTCACGCGAACACAAAGTGAATCTAACGTTTTAAAAACGTTTTTGCACCAGAATTTGCACATTTAATGGCGTTGGAGGACACTATAGCTTATGGGAAAGACTTAATACTGCCGGTGATCCACAATTTGTTGAAAAATAATAATTTCAAAAAAAATCCTGTATTTTTGGCTAAATATATTGTATAATAGATAATATAGTTGAACGAAACTCATTGCAAAATCAAAAGTAATAGAAAAATTTTAAAAAAAATATTTGATAGCTTTAGTGAAACAAAGTTTTATAGCTTTACATTAATTCACTATAGTTAACATTGATATACGAATGTATTTACTT
>JAQFZT010002116.1:0-12541 GCA_034696325.1 Camisiidae sp. | reverse complement strand
AAACAAAGTTTCGATTTGACTAATGATTAATAGATAATTCAATATTTTCTGTATTGTGATACAGCTCTGCCACAGAATTTCTCATAAATGTTTTTTTTGAATGGGCCAAAAATTAGGGAAAACAATAAATAATAGTTAGAACTTTTATGAGCTTTTGAAGTTTAAAACTTTATCAATACTCAAAAAGCATATAAATATTTAAATTAATGTCAACAAATCATAAAATCTACTCAAATTTTAACAACATATTAAATGATTTGATTTATAGAGGATAGGATTAGAGTGAAAACCAATTATCAGTTGACATGAAATCTTATCACGATTTAAATTTGATTCAAAATATTTTTGAAAAACTTATGGATCTTTTTTCTAAAAACAGATTCAATTATTAAATATTATTAATAGCAATATATTTTATACTTGCATTGAAAAATATGTTGACAGGATTTCATAAACGGTATGATTATCTAAATTGTTATTCAATACCTATAAAATGCTTGTAAAAAAACTTAAGGGAATTTCTAGTACAACACCATAATTGTAAAGGGAATCCAACTATAGTTTAAGTACTTATAATAAAGAAAAACTTCGGAAGTTTCGTTCTGAAGTTCATCCAAAGGGTCAAAATCGTAAAATTTGATTATTAAGCAGATATTAGTTGCAAAACTCGACCCACCACTCAATTCTTATTGTAAAAGTGCTACTAAAATACTTGTTCATAACGACTCAAATAAAAAAGTTGTTGAATCAGTTGTTGCTCAGTTTGATTTTATTACGATATAAGGCATAATAGTGTACACATTTCTCTTTAAAATATACAGAAATTTAGATGAAATAACTTGAAAAAGAAATTAAAAGTTTTTCCAACATATATTTGAAAAATGAGAAAAATATATTTGAGTAAATTTTCGATAATGAAAAAACACAATTTGTTTAACTGAAACAATCTTTAATTAATTAATAAGCAATTATTTCTCAAGAAATTGAAATAAGCTCTTGAAATATTTGAAATTGAAAATTGTGTTCATCTGTTGATTTTGTCAATAAATGTGCTGATATTTTGACAGTTTTCGCCAAAGCTATTGAAAAGCTTTAAAATCAAAAGCAAAGCTGAAAAACTGCTCTATGCAATTGAAACTAGTTGACGATTTAATAAGATTTTTCATTTATGATATTCTAAATTTATTGCATTTATTAATTGCATAATTGATAGATATTTGAAATGTTTATTTGATATGATTTTGCTATTTTAATAAAGCTTTTTCTGGTTTTAACTTATAAGTTGTGGAAAAATAGAAATAAAAGTTAACTCTTTGATAATTGAAGAGAATTAGTATAATAGATATAATTTGTTAGAATGACTTGAAGATCATAGTCGGCCAATAAAACATGCAAATTATTGAGAAAAATAGCGGAAATATGATTCGTGACGCGGCATCGATTCTCATCGGCAAATATTCGGCATTCTCTGGACTCATAGGAACTGAAATGACACGCGATAAAAACGAAACAATCATTGAGAGACAATCATTAAGTTGTGAGTTATTTCTATCCTCATGTATCGATGATTTGGTTATAGTTTTAATGTTGAGATTTGGACTTATTTTATTTTCCTGTAAAAAAACTCATTAACTTATAATGAGATGATAATTGCATAGTTTACCAAATTTTGATTATTCTTCGACTTGAGGCCAAAGCCATCACTCTTTCTTGAACTTCTTTTGAATTGATTGATGACATTGAATGCTCTATTTCTATCATCTTTCTTATGCTTTTGATGTTCATATACAAAGTGAACAAGAGTGCACTGAAACAGTTGTGCCGAAACGAATACCATACACATTATCATCCATTTATCGATTTCCTTATTGATGAAAATATCAAAAATCAAAATAATTCAAACAGTTATTATTAATGGTTTAACTGTTATATAAGAAGTTGGAGGCAATGATTGTCGCACATCATTAAATTGTGTGACTAAAGCTAATACAGAAGTGATGCCTATTGTCACTCTTTCCGGAGTTGAATTGAGTCCCAACCAAAATGAACAAAATGTGATTAAAACAATTAGTATACTTGGAGTGTAAACGCCTACCATCTTATTCGCTAATTTACGCTCGAATTTGATGTTTATTTGAAGAATTGAATATATGCCTGCATTACAAACAATCAAAATTTCAAATCAAAATTACTCTTAACTCAAATAAATTATCGCTTTAATAAAGAGATTAAATAATTTGATTCACCTTTGAATAAATGATATACATCTGAATTTTGTGATACTTTAAAGTCATGTTCAAGTAATCGCAAATGTTCATTATAGGTTACATTATTAGCCCATTTTAGTTGTATCTTGTCTTCAGTGAATGCAACTTGAAATCAAAATCAAATCTCTATCAAAACTATGAACGCATAGAAGTTTTGTTGTGCTTTTTCGCTGAACTTATTTTAGAATTAGAGAATTGAGTTCTGGAGTTTCATCTGGAGTTCTGGAAAAAGGAACTGAATATAAAGTGCAACTTTAATCCGTGAGTGAAGACACTTTGAATATTGTTTATACGAAAATGAAAATTGATTATTAAAGTGTCTTGACTGACTTGAGTTGCTTTTTGATGAAACTCCAGAGTTTTGGGCTGTTGATGAAGCCCAGAGTTTTGGGGCTGAACTTACAGCTTCTCAATTGGATAATACAATTTTGTGTATCTACAGGTGCGTCGTGAAAGTCCATGGGACATGCCACTATAGCTGAAAAACGTGCCATAAATTCCATATGACAATCCACTAAAAAATCACAACTTTCTGTCAAATAATATGTCAAAAAGTTATAAATAGCACCTTTATCTTCATTTAAATAAATCTTCAGTAAAGTAGTATCGATGAATTCAGATTGTTGTTGAACTTGTTTAGAATTGGCTAACATAATGTCTGGCATCCAAAATAATGCAAAATATTCCTTATTGATTAATAATTTATTTGTGGCATTAGTTGTATTCAAATACATGCTACGACCCTTCAATGATTCCCAATATTCTTTGCAATTTTCTTCAGCTGCGATCCATTCTTGTGAATAATAATAATCAACTCTATAATCCTAAGAATAATTCATACAAATTGAGTTGATTTAAATAAAATAATACTCTATTAGAAATTCAATTTCAAATAATGAGCTCAAAAGCTTGAAGAATCTCAAAATCAATGAATGTGAGCAATAATTTGAAAAGAGATTAACTAGTTTTGATTGCAGTTAAATGTAATTCTCTTGATTAGAGCCACTTTAATGAGAGCACTTTAATAACTTGGAAATAATAACATAATTGGATAATATTATTGAAATAAAAAGATAATTTGAAAGCGTAGTTCTGCAGACTTACCATATTTACGTCAGATATTGAATTAATATCTTCGATATAAAAAGTCACATTAATATTGAGTGGACTTCCGGGCTCTGAAACAAATATTTTCTCATGAGATTCAAGTATCTAATAGTTCAAAAGAGGTGATTAATTAAAATGAATTACCACTCGGAATCTTCTTGATGTGTTCTTTATCAAGTTGCAACTCATCGGCTTTTGTAGCATTAGTTTCGACTTTAGGACTCTGATTGAGAACTCGTTTGAGTAAACTTTCGAGTTCTGCCTCACTTAGTGTTATGCATTTATCATTTTGAGCAAACATTTCGCACAATTTAGCGCTTATAACCAATAATAATAACTTAAAACAAGCAAATAATCGCATAGTTTGCACGCAAATTATTTACGCTTTTCAACATCTGTTTGATTATCAAAATAAAATAATAAAATTAACAAACTATGGAAAAAAGTTATAATTTGTTGAAAAGTATGCCGATTGATATGGTTTGATTGGAAAGTTTTGTCTGAAAACTATTTACTTTTATACTTTAGTAACTTTAATGTAGACGTTAGGTTAGGTTCTACTTCTGTCAGATTAGTTTTACTGGGAATGCTTTAGGAATAACTTCAAACAATAATCTTCATTCGTCAGAACATCAATTCTTTTCAACAATATATTGATTTTCCATAATTACAAATAAACCCATTGACTGAAGTTTTCTTAATCAAAGTTTTATATGAATAACTTCATTGAAAAATCATTTGATTCCTTTTTTAGAAAATGCTTCGTTTGATTTGAATATGAGGTGATTATTGCATATAAATCTTTAAATATTGATTTTGTTTTGCTTTTACTTAACATTGAAATGCAAAATGGTTTGACATTATTCTAAGGAAACCAATAATAGCTCATTATATTCCAGAATTATATACAGTTATACTTTTGCAGACCATAAGAATGTGAAATTAGTTGGTCTGTTAACAGTAAAGCCAATCCAATTTCCATGAAAACCAACAATTATTGTATACAATCGCACATAAGTTTATGACACAATAATTTATGGAATGATTTCTCAACTCAATGTTTAAAACTGAAATCGAAATTCATGCAAACTCTGATTCCATATTATATAACTATGAGTTAATACCAAAAAAATTGCAGTTAAAATTATTAGTATTAGTGGACCTTTACTTTAATTGATGTATCGCGTGATGACCACTTATTCTAAGCTTATGTCCTTCGCCTGTAAATAAGGCATAAATTGACTGATACTTTTTGAAACAATTTTTGCGATCCATTAACTACTAGTATTTAAAACAAGAAGTGGGTATTACTAAAAGAAATGAGTTTATGGATTCTGGTTAAGTTTGCGAACCACAGCATTAAGGTAAGGTCCAAAATTGCAGTTGGGCTCTCATCGATCAATTTTTTCTAAAAACTTTTCAATTTTATCTTTTTCAACTCAGAATCTTTTTCAACTTATTTTTTATAAATCATAGTTTTGTCCACTAAAACGTGAGTTATAGTAATTAGATTTTTAATTTTTAAAATTATGATCGATCACAGCCCCATATATCAGATAGTTCTCACATTGATAGCAATCACAGTTCTCACAGTAGTATTCACATTTGCCCTTTGACTTCAAGATGTTTCTTCAAGAAAAGTTTCATTTAAATTGCTCTCTTGAAAAAAATTTCAAAAATATTATAGTATAATCACTTCAAAAGAAGAAAAATCAAAAGGATATAAAGCATAAATAAGCTAAAAATAAATATAAAATTTCAATAGTGATAAAGATGTGAATAATAAGAAATATAGAAGTCAATTGAAAAGGTCATATACTGCAAATTTGCATTAAGATTTATACCGATTTATTATTCATATCTTCTATTGTTTGTGTGCTATTAAACCGATTTTGTGATAGAATTTTTGAGAAACCAAATATAATCTTTTATACACTATGCAATTGAGTCTTGAAAAGAAAATTTGATTATATAATGCAATGTAATTGTTTGCAAATTCAAGAGAAATGAACATTATTAAGATTGTCTTTAATTGAATTAAATTAAATAAAATGTAGTTTTATTTATGAAAAGCTACAGTTTGGCCAAACTTTACTACTAGGGCTGTGACATGTTTAATATGTATTTTAGACAAATATGTGTATAAATATGTACGAAAAAGAGTATTTACATGAATTAGAGCTTAATTGAAATCCAATCTTTGTATAAATACTTTAAATTCAATCAAGTAATTGTATGTAAAATAATTTGAAGATTTAATGCATGTTAATATGAATTCGGTTACAAACCAGTTAAGTTTTATTAAAAGTTATTTATATTCCATTCAAAATATGTTTTATGATGTGCTGTTATTTATTTAGGGCTAATTAGATCATTATTTTTTATACAAAAGATCATTGTAAAAGAAACCCCTTTCAAGGCATGTCATTTCCAAACAATTACTCATCGGTTGAACCAAAAAATCGCTTCAGGCATTCAAATAGTATTCTCATTGAAACCTTGTTATACAAGTGATCAATATTTCAAACTAAATCTCAAAAACTTGGAAATATAATTAACATTCATAACTATACATAAGTATCTGATCTCATATTACAAAGTATTTTTACAGCTTAAAAAACTTAAATTAAATTTAAACACAATTTTGTATTAACTTCTCAGTGGACGCATCATTCATCATATTCATCATGAATAGTGTCCTAGAAATGAAATAATGGTTTACAATAAATAAAAGGTCATAACAATGATTTGAGCGGTAGCTTAAAAATTTGTTTCATTCTTTTAGATTTGTATAAAGCTTTGATATACGAACCAATTTAATATATTTTTGCACATTATGTCATTGCGTTAATGACTCCCATTAGCCCTGAAGCTAGTTTTCTAGCCAAAGGTTAACATCAGTTTCGAGCACTTTGAGACCATTCCTCACAAACTACTTTCGAGTACAACTATACAATTGATTTTCTATTAAAAGATTTTTATTTCAAAAATATTAAAATCATTACGAAAACTAAAGGAGCATTTGAGACTTGATTCAAATTTATTAAAAAAAAACTTTATCAAACTTTTATTACAAAAATAATGAGTCAAATTTGAAAAATATATGATCAATGATTTAACTGACAATTGAATATGAGCTAATTGTATGATTAAAAAGCTGAACATTATTCAGTTATAGCTATACAAAAAACTCATGTCATCCTCTTATTGAGTTTACACAAAAGTTCAATCATTCTAATAATAAGAACAGTTAAAATACTATTGTTATTCATTAACGCAAGTGAATTGTAATCTTACGAAAATTAGAGATAAAGACTTGTTTCTATTGAAGTTTTGATATGAAAAAGAGGACACTTCTCTACTGATTAGCCTTTTTTAAGTTTGAAAGTCAGTCCCCTTTCCATTCGGCGATCCCATTGACTACCAATTATTAGGTATTTAGTTTTTGCTATAGTTGGCTGCCTTCTTACCAAAAAGGTCAGTAAGTTATTCAAGCCTTCAAATTTTCAATTATTTTTATCATTATTATTATTATGTAGAACTGCTTCATAATCATCACCTTTCCTATGGACGAGATATTATGTCAAGTTTAGTAGTGCAGCAGTGCTTCTAAACTTCAGAGAAGTCTCTTGTTTTGTTTTATATTTTTAAAAGTTTCTTCTGTGCAATCATTCATTCTTTCTTTAGTTATAAATCTCTACAAAATCATGTAAATATTAATCACTAAAAATATTAATAGAGTATATTCTCATAACTTTGATTAATGATGCTATCAATGAAACAATTTGCGAAACTTCATATCAATTCAAAAGTACAGAATCATTCCTCAAAGTCTTCGTCAATTATGTTTCCGTGATTTATGTTTTAATTTTTAAAATCCTTCAGTGATATGAAAAGAATACAAATGCTTGAACTTGAGTTCTTTTTTTAAATTTGTCGAGTAGTGAAAATTTTTCTGAATATAATAGATTTTAATCGTCAGAATAGTATATAGACTATGACAGATCAGTGCAGTTATTTGTAATTTTCAGTTCTAGTTTTGGTTTCAAAAGTCACTTTCGAGTTTGATTTTTATGCTGTGAAGTGCAAGTTATGTCCAAAAAAGTTATTTGTAATGCTATACTTCAAAAATGAACTGTTCACAAACTTATTTTTGTATCAACAAATATTTGATATGTTTTATTATATTCATTACATGTATAAATAATTATTGCCAATGCCTTAATAGAACTAAAAGTAAGTCATGTTTTGAAAACCTCTATGAATTCAAAAATAAATATTTAGTTTCTAATCAGACTTGTCTCAAAACTTAATATTCAAGTTGCAGACGACTCTTCACGAGTTCTTAACCCATAAAAGTCTGATTAGAAACTGATTGTAATAATAACTCAAGTATTGACAGGAATAAAATTAATTTTTCTAAAAATTGAAATAAGCCGATAACAGGAATATTTTTTTTTAATATTCAATATTATAGGAACAGTTAAGTTCAAAAGACCAGAGAAATGGGAGGCAGTATTTAATTATGTTTCTTCACAGCCCGGGTCTAGAGATCGAACTCGTTTCTATCTTTACACTCGAAAAAATGCAGAAAAATCACAAGAGCTCACGATTGATAATGAAGATCTTCTTTTCAAATCATTGTTCGACCCAAGATTGCCGATAAAAATAGTAATTTCCGGTTGGCTCGACAATAGATACTTTGCTAAATGGGTTCGAAGTGGTGTCAATTCACTACTTCTTCACGGAGATTATAATGTGATATATGTCGCCTGGAAGAGCATACAAGAGCTATTTGTGGCAGCTTTTATTATTAAACTATTTAGCGAGGATTTGGCACAATTCATCATATTTTTAAAGGTAAATTAAATAGTTATCTCTATTTTTCCGAATAGAAACTCTTCAGATTCTCATTTTATTTTCCAAAAATATCCATCCAATTAAGTTCATCTTTCAATCATCTCTTTTAGTGATTCCAAATTAGTTGAAGTTTAGCTCTTATATTATTACTATAATAAGTTATAACTATAATAACTATAACTATAATAAGTTGTAACTATATGTGTAAGTTATCAAAATTTATTTTATCTCTGTAACAAAGATGCAAGAAATCATTTTTTGAAATGCAATTATAAACTAAAAACTGATTAATCAGGTTTATAGTAGATTGAAGTGATTAGCTTTTTCTAAATTACATGTGAGTTAAAATAAAAATATCCAATTTTCACTTTTATAATTTATGTTTTCAATCAAAAATTCGTAATTCAATCCATTTGATTATTTTGGGTTTATTTGACTGAGCTATGAATAAATTTGGATTGAAAATGGATATGTTTTAGAATATATCTGTATCTATATCTATATTGAGCAAATGAAACTAAATGAAACTGAGACTTTAAATGAAACTACATTCAATTAAATTAAACTTACACCTCTCAGCTCGGCCGATGACTAGCGGACTTGAACACATATCATAGCCGATAGCGTCTGTAGGGCTAAGTCGTTGAAGTTAATACACAACGGATTAAATTTTTCTAATTAATCAATATTTCAAATTATTTCTAGAAAAATCTTATTTTCTTTTTAAAACTTTTCTTCAATGCTATATCTGTTTAAAATAGCGATAAGATTTCACGTCAACTAACAGTTGGTAATTAGGGTTTCACTCGAATCTTGACATTTAATGACTCAAACACTCAATTAGTAATTTAGTAAAACATTTTACGCATGAATAGATTGACATTAAAATGTAATTAAATATTGATATATTGGTTTTGTATAACTTCTGATAAAGTTCTGATTGAAAAGTGAATCGTATTTTATGGCTAATGTATCTTTTTTTTATTATCTTATAGTTAATTATTTGATAAAGGCTTCAAATGTCTGTATACTTCAATGCATAGAAATTATTTTTATTCCGCAACAGAACTCTTATGGTATTAATGGTGAAGGAATCCATTGTATCGGTCATTCTCTCGGAGCCTTTCTTTGTGGGTTTGCGGGCGCTCTCACTTACGTCGGAAGACTCACCGGTATTTTGTTGGCCACAATTTTGAGGTGTCCGCACATTTTTGGTCACTATAGAGAATGACAACAATAGTGCTGACACTTCCAAATTAAAGCCAATTTTTTCATTCAAATTTTATGCTATTTTATTCTGATTCTGATTCTATTTGTAAAAACCTTTTTGGGAAAAGTTGACAATTAAATTGATTTGAGAGAAAATATATTCATGAGTTAAATGATTAACAACCCATCGACTCAACTGAGGATTAAGTAAAACCTAAATTAAAACTATTAATTATTGAAAACTCTTATGATTGTAAAAACAGATTTATTGAAAGTAAACTTTTCCCAAAGATATTTTGATCTGCAATAAGATGTTCGAAAAGTTAATTGAATAGAGTTTGAATTTAACAAAAAGCATTAGATGCTGGTCCGCGTCCGTGGTATGAATCAATGCCTGAATCAGAGAGAATAAATCGATGGCAGGCGGGCTTTGTTGATGTGATTCATAGTGACGTTCATCCAGTTTTCTCTCTCGGTTTAACAATACCTGTGGGAGATATTGACTTTTTCCCAAATTGGGGAACACCACAACCCGGATGTATGAGAGATAAAATAGCTCAAGGAATCATGGAATTAAAAGACGAGGGACTAGTTGTCGGTGTTTTTCAATGGATTAGATATTTATTATTCTGTTCTCACTATCGATCACACGAATGGTTTTTTGAGTCTGTTTGGAATCGTGACTGTACTTTCATTGCCGTTCGATGTCCTTCTTATGAGATGTTCAATAGTGGTGAATGTGGTTGTGATACATCGCCTCAATCGTGTGCTGTAATGGGTATGGATGCAGACACTGTACTCAACAGAGGTATTCATAAATATTCAGAGCAGGGGAAATGGTTTATCAAGACCTCTGATTTTGTCAGAGAAACGGGGACTCATTGTTGTGAGTAAATCAAAATTATTATTTTTTTTACGAGTTTAAATAGCCTAAAGTGCAAACTCTGCAAACATCTCTTTCTTTTCAATAAACTTGACTTCAGTGTCCACTTAAATCTAACACTATTTTCACTCCTCCTATTGATAAACAGAGCGTAAAATATTACTAAATATAATAATGTATTTTATCCCACATGATTAGCCTATTTTCAGCTCAATCCTCAATTACTTGTACACAAATAGTAAATTTACAGAGAAAATCTTCTTAATCTGTTTTAAAACGTTAGTTTATATAAGTAATCGTTGAGAAATTAACTCACTTTTCAGCTCATTCTTCATGATTCAAATTGTCAATTATAAGAATTAAACATTAAAGTGAGATGTGTTTTGAAATGACTGATAAAAATATGATTAAGAACTGGTTTATCTAAAATTTGCTCTAATGAATGATAGAATTTTATAATATGAGAATAATTTACAATTCGATATGATATTTACAGTATTTCAATATCAACTAAATGTACAATTGGGACACTTTTTCCCAAGAACTAATGGAACAATACTCATAACAATTCATAGCGAGAAGAGCAACACTCACGAAGAAATGATACCACACAATAATGCATTAATACCAGGCTTGAGATTCGGTAAATTAGCCGTAAGAAAGCATTTAATTTTGAATATAAAAGGCTTGTCACTAAGTTGGACACCAGAAGAGCCCGATCACCACAAGTCTCAGAAAAGTTGGATAAATATAGAGCACGTAAAAGTGGCTCCAATACAAATATCATATAACAAAAAATCATTGGTTCAGTTCTTTTGCGGAACTCAACTCGTAATTAAAGTGTATCAAACCATAAGACTTATTCCTTGTTAATCATTTCATTTAGTCTTTTTTAGTTTAGATAAAAATTATTTATTTTTCAATTTCCAACAATTTTATTTATATTTTATCGAAAATGTTTTATTAACTTATTATTTAGTTATTTCAATAATAAACTTTAACTGCTATTCAGCTGTCAATTATTTTATTCATATATTATTTTGAGACTTTTCTACAAAAGTAATTGTTATTTTTCTCTTTCAGTTAATCCCTCTTCTAATTCCTTATTATCCTTTTTCATTGATGTTTGCATTGCTTTATTTGATCGGTCATTGACTTTATTTTCGTTTGCTTTGCCCTCAACAGGTAATCCAGTTCTTGAATTAATAATTTTAACTAGTGGTCGGTATTTTCGAGAAATTTTTTTACCTTCGAGTCTCGAGTCTCGGTCGAGTCTCGACTATTTCTCGAATTTTACAAAACATTGAAAATTTAATTTTTTTAGAACATTAAATCGTTCAATTCTTAATGTTTCGTTACATTTAAGCCTAAAAACATTAAGTGCTTGCAATTTTTAATTAAAAATAAGAGTTTAATGACTAATTATAGTTTAATAATTTGAAATTAAATTTTAATTCTATATTGGATCTTCAAAAATTTGATTTTTAGTTAATGATTTTTTGAAAATACCATGCTAAAATTCATAAAAATCAATTTCGAGACTCGAGAAATTTTTTTTCAATCGAGACTCGAGACCCGATACCGACCACTAGTTTTAACCGTATCTCTTAAGCTATCAGAGTTAGTACTGGAAGATCCGGAGCCTTTCTGTTCTTTATCCGTTTATTTCGTTGTCAAATCTAGAAATGCAAAAAATTCATTGAGAACATCAATTTTATTACTTTATAAAAAAAGAGAACAGTTTCTAATTTATGGTTTACATCAAAGCATAATATATTATAATCTGAACCTATTTTATAACTTAATGTTAAGAGTAGTAAATCAAAAATATAGATGAAATTCCGTAGAATTTGATAATGTAATAGATAAACAGATTTTTTACAGCATTTGAGTCTTGGAAGACAATATTTATTGCTGGGTTTCGTTGTTTCGTTTGAGTTGCTCTCTGAAGGTGTGATCAAAATATAATTATTTACTGTCATCTTCAATAAATGACTTATTAAAAGAATTGATATCATCTTTGTTTTCTTAAACTGACATATAAACGATTCATTCAAACAATGTATATAACAATATCAGTTACAAAACATGGATTTAAAATTAGACTCTTGTATATTTGAATGAATATTTCTTAAATATGTTTTACTTTGACTTTGACATGGATTGGGTTCAAACTCAAGATATGGATTTGGACGACCATAACAAATATGAAAAA
>JAQFZT010002115.1:0-12541 GCA_034696325.1 Camisiidae sp. | reverse complement strand
GCTTTGCTTACATGGTTTTGTAATTTTTAAAATAAATGTTCGAAATCTAATAATAATTGAGTGAAAATATTTAAACATAATTAACAAAAAACTACAAGAATAACAGCGACCGTGACTTAATTGCCTGTTATAGTGAGTTTCAAATACCAAAAGTTGGAATTTTGAAGTAAAGTCAATAACAAGATTTTTTAAAACTCTTGAGATAAGTTAACAAATCAGTGAAAGTGATTTATTTTCAATTTTGATTTATGTCCAATTCGTTGAAAGAATATTCTCAAGTTATTTATGGATGACTTGTTTTGAATTAATCATTCGCTGTAAAGCACATCAAATTGAGAGGTGGCATAAGTTTGCATATTTGTATGCAAGTTGTGAAACAGCATTCATATCAATAGAAGAAGAAGAAGAAGAAGAGCAATACAAGTTAATTGCTTATAAAGGAAAGACAAAATCTCGTGATCATAGGTTTCAATTTTCAAGGAAAACTCCGTTCAATTTCAATGTCAATGAATGTATTGTCAAGTTAAGGTTGGGTGAAGTGAAGTTAATAAAATTCATTATATCATTCATACTTATGCTATCAGTTCATGTTTTATTCATATATATGTTCAATAAAAATATTTCAAATGAATAAGATTTTAACTTATGATGAAATAATTTGTAATGAGTTTGAGTAACATGTCTTAACTTGATTATACGGTTCATTCATTTAAACTGATGTCCAATGAGCTTCTCTTTCCTTTATAAGTTTTAACTTATTTTCAAAATCATATATAAAACTTTTCTTGATTTCTTCAAAATTAGTATTGATATAAGCCTTTAGCGATGGCAGACATGAGAAATGTAAAGTCTCATCGATATAAAGCAATCCACGACCAGGTCAATGATCTTTCTGTCCCTCTAGACTTTTGGTGAATTAAATAAAAAGCTTTTTCAGGAGTTTCAAAATTTTCAAACACTTTTCAATAACTTTATTTGAAAAAGCACTTAAGAATCCTCTCTATAGAATATTTTCTCATAAATTAGTTATTAAGTAACCGACATTCATATCATAACTGCAGACATAAACTGTTAATATATTTTAATTTGTTTTATTGATTGTCCAGAACTTGGTTTCATTGTTCAAGAGTTATGTTTCTTTTACTTTAATCAAATTTCGACATAATCTGAATGTGAGACACGTGTTCTTTTCTCATATATTTCTATTTCTGATTATTGAGTGAATGTTTGTGACACTTTTCGATTCACTTTCATTATGGACTTCAAAGTTGTTTTGGAAGAGAGTCTTTTAGGTCTATCGCCTGTTACGTAAGCTTTTTGTTCAAATTAATTGAAATTTTTCTGAGAAAATGCTCGCTTTTATTTGGCAATGAATTAGAAATCAAAGTCTTTATTCCATCTCTAAATCCTATAATTCAGTAAAAGTTGAGTCTACCCAATGAGAAAGTTGACCAATATTTCGGAAAGTGATACTCGAGTTGTGGTATTTCTTCAGTTTCACAAACTCTAACTCTGTTAAAGGTTATACTGATTCTAAATTTTATTCTCAATCAGTGTCTCGAAGCTTGTGATTAAATCTTTAATTTATAGACTTCATAGAATACTTGATAAAACATTTGATATTTGAGACAAAACAATTGACGCTTAAAAAATAAATAGAAAGGAAATGAAAAAACCTGTGAATTGTTTGAGAAAATGATTGATTCTCGAAATAGGAAATCAATTTCGAGAATCCTTTAATTCGCAATTTTTTGTCATTTAGGCTGAGCTAAAAATAAATTGCATAATTTGGAAACTTTAACAGTTTATTCGTTAAGTTATTTATGAAATTTATTCTTTTTTTCAGTGTGCAAACTGTTTTCAGTGAATATAAAGTAAATAATACTTAACTTAATGTTCTTTAGGTGTACTCAATTCACACAGTAAACAGAGCTCTCGGTGACCACGGGTAGAGTCCTTTAAGGGGGTCCTAGAAAATCGTGAGAGATGTCATTCGTTCAACTCAACAAGGCGCTACTTTTTAGCCCCCGGAACCTTGTTAAACCTTATTAAAAGTCAAAGGACACCTTTCATCATTTTTTAGCCCCCACTAGAAATTCATTTAAAAGTTTTAATATTTATGCTCTTTTCTTAAAATTGTCATTTTATTTATGCAACAATAAGAGTTGATATCAAATTAAAAGTCAATTTGCATTTATATTATAATTCAGTAATAATTTCGTGAGATTTAAACGATTAAATATTTCTACTGATAATCCTCTGTTCGATTGTTATTATAAGTCAAGTTTAATTGCATTCAAATGTTTTATTCATCATTAATAATAAGCAATACTAATAAAAAAATTTAAAATAAAAGAAAAGATATTATATTTGATAAACTACTGAGCAATTTGAGTCGAATAGTAATACTGGACTTTGGAATGTCGGGCGTAGGTTTGGATAACATTTTTAAAATTTTGTTCATAGAAGAACTTTTAATAGCAAAGATGCGTTTAAATGTGCATTCTTTCAGTTCATTCTAGTCTTAAATGTGTTTGAGTTTTACAAACTTTTATATTGAATGAAAAATTTAAATACAGTATTTATTTAATTTAAAACATTTTTGCAAATCCAATGCACTGAATGCGTGAAAAACTGCAACGAAGAGAACATTTAAAAGTATTGAAAGGAATTGAAAACTGAATGATGAATAATGAAGTGTTTTCACAGAATCGTAAAAGTTTGTTGTATTTGAAAACAGGTTTGAATAAATAGTTTATGTCTCCGATGTATGCAAGAGGAATGTCTTCAATAATATAATAATGTTCTAAAACAAAAGTTCAGGTCTTTTCATAGTTTAAAAAACTTTCAAATACTTTAAAAACTCCAAGTAATCTATGAATAAAAAAATCAACTCTTATTTCATGTGAATCTGAGAAATAGTTGGATGAAATGATTATTCAGTTTAATAAATATAAGACTATTTTTAAACCAAATTCTTTTGGAGTGCATAACTTATGCTCCACTTCAAGCATTGTCATTGTAATGCAACTCTACTCTTAAGTTTTCAAATTATA
Organism: Camisiidae sp.; assembly: GCA_034696325.1. Lineage (NCBI taxonomy): Eukaryota > Metazoa > Arthropoda > Arachnida > Sarcoptiformes > Camisiidae > Camisiidae sp. Next base: position 9,485 of record JAQFZT010002115.1, on the reverse strand, counting down.
TTAGAATTTATGGAGTTTAGACATGGGTTTTGCAATTTTATACTTTTGAACTTTCTATACGAGAGTACTTGAGCTCGACTTTAAATCTTCTTAAACATAAGTTCATTTTTCATTTTCATCGCGAGCCTAAGCTTAAGGATCTAATCTTGAGCTTTAACCCCAAGCTTGAGCTCCAAACTTATGTTAAGAAATATATTACACTTTTTGATTCGCAATTTTTATTTTGCTATTCAAAAAGATTACTCGTATGATTGAAAAGAAGGTTAAAGTTTAGATCTTTAGGTTTAAGCTGGAACATTTTCATCAGTTCCGATTCTATCAAAAGATTACAAATACCTTTCAAAAGCTAAATATTTTTGTTTTGTTTCTAAATTGTTTGAGTTTATCCACAATTCTTCGAGCTTTAGCTGAGCCCAGCTCAAGCTCAAGCATATGCTCCACACTACTTAAACTATTATCACAATTATCTCAATAAGAATAACTTGATTTATTCGATTCATTTTTCATTTTAATGAACCAATCAATTTGTTTCCGCTCTTTTCGTTTAGTCTTTTCTTGTATTAAACACAAAGTGACAAAATAAAGAGATTATAGAAAAAGCTTAAACTTAGTACAAAGCATATTATTAATAGCAAATCAAGAGATAAAAGCTGATGACATATCTTATAATTAAAATACTATTCAAACACTTCAGTATATTCTCAAATATGCTCTGAATGAAACTGAAGATAAGTTATTTATCTGATATGTAGATAATGTTGAAGTTTCTTAAGCATTATATATATATTAAATGGAAAAATATGACTTAAATCGATGCTACTGTTCGTCATACATAAGGTTTATTAGCGCACATTTAAAAAATAAGTGCTATAATAACTTAATTTTATTTGGAAAAAAGTTAATACCAGATATAACTCACTTACATTATGATGTCAAAAAATGGTAGTTAGTTTCATGTCATTTATTATTATAAAGTTCACACGATCCAGTTTGTGGTGAAAATTTCATCATTTTAGTTAATAGTTACAAAATCAGTCGAATACACGCATGACTTCTTCAAATGAGGATTCTTTTAATATAACTTTCTCTGAGTTTTTTTTCAATACTAAATCGAAATAGATGTCAATTTATCCGTTGATATGGTATATTAAGTGGTCATTGACAGCAGAAATGATGTCATTTATCATACAAAATACTCAGTCGACAAACATTTTGGTAAATGCATCTCAGATCAAATCTAAAGCGTAGCTAAAAAGTTAGTTTTTTTGGGGAAATCAAGAAAAGAAAAACCATTAACCAGGAAAACATTATTGAGAAAATCATCAAAAATAAGGCTCTAAAAACACATATAGAATTGTGATTGGACTCCATTGTCGGTCGGAAAAAAGCTTCACGTCTATATTGAGCTCAAACTTTAAGTTATGAATAATAAGAAGTAAACCATATTTTTCACAATTGAATTTTGACGAAAAATATATGGGAAATATTAAACATTATTAAATTTGATTCAAATTTCAAGTCATGCATAACTTCTAAATTCTTTTGAGAAATTTGTGCACAATATAATTCCATATATTTATTTTGACATTCTTTAAAACTTATTGATTGCTATCCTTTCTTTTGGATTCCAATGACGTTTTGTCACGTTTCTATCAGAATGAAAAAGTTTTGATTGTGTCGTACATTCTCTGAATAAAAAATTCAGTTATAAAACAAAAATGATTGAATTCATTATTTGCGTTGATTTCCATCGCACTGATGGGTATAAAGACTGATTGAGAAGAGTTTTTCATTTATCGAGTTTAAAAAGTATTAAAAATTGCTTTTAAAAAATATCTCATATTTGAAAAACAGTTTATTTATTGATGAACTTCAATTGGGTTAACTTTAGAGAATGGGATCAATGGATTTGAATTTTGAATAGGATGCACAAAAACAAGAATAAACCAACAAAATTAAGGCTCTTGTCTCTGAAGTCAATGTAATTAAACAGCTATTAGTCAATATCCTGATTAGAGAATTGAGATTAAAAAGTTTAGCATCATTTAAAATATCATTTTTGAAAACTTTTCCCTTTTGTTTTTCCTAAATTGTTAGAAAAGTTGCAATAAAGCGTTTACAGAATGAATAATCGTTTGTATACTTTAACGGTTAATTGAACGCAAAATGCTATCATTATTCTATTATATTGATATTATGGCGAAAAAGTGAATACTTTGATAACTGCTTATTATATATAATTCTATTACTAAAAGAGTATTATTTGAGTACAAATTTTCAAGAAGTAATCAATAAGATTTGGCAATTATTCAATTTTCTTTATTATAAGTAAACTCACAATAAACAAATGAATGAAAAACTAAAAATCATTAATCACTTCCTTCTATTCCTTCTGTATGTGTGTGAAAATTGACGAATCTTTGATAGATAAAATCCAGAATAACTTAATAAAAACACCATTAATGGGAACTTCTAAATTTGAATTAATACATAAGAACGATATGTAAAGATAGTTTGTGAGTTTGTAAAAAATAGCATTCTTGAAAAACCTAATTTCATTAAAACAGAATTAGTTTTTGATGATAGAGGAAGCAGAACAACATTAGAAAGTGATACGCTTTGCTAATCACCACAACAAAAGAGCAATGTATTCAATAACGTTAACCATTTCCAAAGTATACATTTCTCAGTGACTAAAGAATGACTTTATTTTTGATATACTTACTTCACGCGTCATAAGTTCTCATATACTATTAATTTCAAAACTTTTTCCATTAAAAAAACAAGTTATGATTTGTTGGTTGAAAAAAAGAAAAAAACCTCAAATTTATTTTCCTTTCTATCGATAAAAATTGTTTTTTCCCTTGATTTTAGCCTTTCACTGGTTTGTGTTGTCTACAGTTTGGTTGAGTTAATGCCACTCATCAATGCATACAAACTTTCCATCTGTTGTATTACTCTCAGCAGAAGCAGCAGAAGTGCATCGACTTTACTCAATGAAACCTTTGTTGTATTCATTATTGATGCGTTGATTGAATAATATGAATGCGACTTAACTGAGAAAGTTTGCAACAACTTTAAAATGTATTATTCATTATTGTGTAACAGTTATATTTACATTATAAGTACTTTAACTATTTGTGGACAAGCATTGGGTCAAACAAATCCCTATTACAACCGACAGCAACAGCCAAACATTGGAGCTCATCATAATCAGCACTCTATACAGAATGCAATGTTTTCAGGGCGACAACAAATAAGATCTGATTCCATTGGTATACAAGATGTACATCAGAAACCACACGGGACTAGAGCTCCCTTAAGAGAGTCGACATCACATCCGCGACAGCAACTGTTTTATCAAGAGAAGCATCAAATGCCATATCAAAACAATGTTCCGCACTTGAGGCCAACTATTGCTCGACAACAAAGTACCCCACATAAGACTCATGCTCACCAATTCCATCAAAATAGAGAAGAAGTTCGACAGTTTCAAACTCATCCTCCAACCAATGCGAACAAGAATGAAGAGCAACTGAGAAATTCTCAAATCCCAAAAATTCGTGAGCAAATCAAACAATTTCAAACTCATTCACCAAATATAGAGGAAGAAGATGATGAAGAAGAGCCACAACGCATCCAACACGTTAGTGCTTCCAAAGGTCGCAATGATTTGAGACCTTATCAGAGACTTTCAACTAATAATAGAGAAGAAGAAGAGCCTAAACGTATTGCTTATATGCATAAAAATCGTGAAGATAAACAACCATTTCTGAGTAATGAAGATGAAGAAATAAGAAATAATTTGGCTCAAATTCCCGAAGATAGACGAAGATATCAAACTCCTCCTCCGAATATAGGTATAAAAGACAATCAACGCAATAGTTTTCTTCCTAAAATGCGTGAAGAAATAAAAGTACTGAGTTTTGTAACCCAATCAACAAATGTAAATACAGAAGAAATAGAACGCAGTTATCCTAAACCTCATGATAAGCTACATCGATATCAGACACATCAAACCATAGATGAAGAAGAACCTGAAGAACCAGAAGAGCCCGAAGAACCTGTAAATAAAAATAGAGCGGAAGTACAGCGATATTCAACTCATTCTCCACTTATAGATGCAGAGCCAGAACGAAGTGTTTATATTCCAAACAAACATAGACTCGAAAGCAAACCTGATGTAAATGAACGCCAAAATGTAGAGCATTTTGAGCATCGATTCACTCAATCAGAGCCAGAAATGCAGCAAAAGGTAGAAATGGAGAAATACTATCCGATTCGAAATCAACAAAATGAAAACAGAGGCGATAAAAATATAGAGAGAAATATTCAGAATTATCCGCAGCATAACGTTCAGCACACAATTGAACGTCAGCACAATATTCCGCATCAATCAATATCTCTTCGTCCAATACCATTACTATTCCATAGGGATAGAGATCAGCACGAATTTTCCTCACAGAAAAACCATATCATTAAACAAACGCATCAATTCGATCCTTTTCATGGAAAACAGCGACAGATACAGAGACCACAAATGCCTGACGAAAAAATTAAACCATTTAACAGACCCTTTAATAAAGGAATGGTTATAAGAGAGATCACTCAAATCATTCCGTCTGATGACGATAATTTTGAGGCCTCACGAATCACTCCTCCATCACCTCCTGACCCACCAAACATTTATTCAACGTTTGATCTAAAGGATCAAAAGGAGGAAAATAGTAGAAAGAAGGAAAAAGATCAAACTGTTAAGGATCAAAACGACAAATCATCTGAATTGCACAGAGAAGAAAACTTTTATGACGATGACGAACAAGATATACCTAAACATAAAGTAAGCGAAAGTAGAAATTTTAATGACGATGAGAGTGAGAGTACGGATAAGTCTAAAAATCTTAATGACGATGAGAGTGAGAGTAGGGATAAGTCTAAGTTTGAACATGAAGTTGATATAAGTGCTGATGAATTGGAGAAATATTTTGACAAAGAATTTGCGAATGAAAACGAAAGAGATGAAGAGGCACAGAAAAAGATTGATTTTGAAGATACTAATGAATCAAATCAACAGGTCTCCAAAAAAATCAAAGATGATGACGAATCAGACACAGATGCAGATGATATAGAATTAGAATATAAAACTGGAGACGATTTTCTGAAAAATCACGACAACTTTCTGAATAAAATTGATAAAGAAAACGATAACTTTAGAAAAAAAGTTGATAATAAAGAGGAAGACGATAATGAAAAAGATAATGAATCAGAAGAAGAAAATAAGAAACCTGTTTACGATGGAGAGAAAGAGCTGGACGAAAGCGGCAAAAAGGATGACGAAGAGGAGGAGATAGAAGATAAAAATAAGCAAAAGACTAGTAAAGATGACAGCAGTAGTGATGCCGATGAAAATAACGATTCAACTTCTAATGAAGAATCAAAGGATAAAACTAAGAATGATTCAGAAGATGATGAAACTGAAAGTGAATCGAAGGAAGTGACGGGAAAAGAGGCCGAAAACAAATCAAGCAATAAAGAAGAGCAGGAAAATGATGAGAAACAAGAAAATGAAGAACAACAGGAAAATGTTTCCAAAGATGAAGAACAGAGTGATAAACAAAAACGTGATAATACATCTAATGATGAAACAAATGAATCCAATAATGAAAATGAAGAAAATAATGAAAAATGTGCTGACAATAAATGTGAAGTATTGAAAGAGGAAGAGTCTAAAGAATCAAAAGAGTTGAAGAAAACAAATGAAGAAGAAACAGAAGCACAAGAAGAAAAGAATTTGAAAGACGATAAAAGTTCAAGAGAAGAAACGAAGCATAGCTTAGAACCAGAATCTGATGAAGAAGTGACGAAGCCTTCAACTTCGACAGAAAAGACTCCAAATGATAGAGTAATCCGTCGTTTGAACCGAAATATTGGAGGAATGAAGACAGAAACACTACATTTTTCGCCTTATTTTATTGATCTTAAGCGCATAAATACTAATACTAAAAGTGCAAAAGAAGAAAAACAAAATAATTTAAGCATTGATACTAATAGTCAAAGAGTAAGGGCAACATCTGCCACAACAAGTCCTCGTGCGAGGTCATCGCCGCGCATGCATTCTTCTCAAAGTAAGTTTAATATAGAGAATAGTGATCCTATTGTTTTCAAAGATAATAATACTGAGAGTGAGAATAATATGATGTTTACTTTAGGCGATAGTCCGCACGCGAATCTGATGCTCACTCATTCTGATAGTGAAGATAATATGCCAACAGAGACGCGGCGTGTCATGAACAAAGACATTATTATATCACATAACAGGTAAGTTTGAAGTGATTTCCTGTTAACAAAGATTAATGATCTGCTATAAATTATCAGTTGACAAATATTTTTACGGTAAATATTTTATAACAATTTTTAAGAAAGTTTGTTTTATATGTTTTACATTTTATTCATCCAAATAAAAGTGATAAATCAAAAATGTCTAGTCATTAATACTGAGTTTAATTAAACAAGTAATAGGAAATCGATAAAATGCGGACCAATTCTAAGCAATTCAAATGAAAGCAACAAATTGAACTCAAATGGGTTCATAAATATGCTTTGTATGGTTTTCCTAGAAATGTATATTTTTATGTAGCGCTGACATGAAGTTAGCATTGAGTTAGAATTCTAGTGAGCCATGCATTGGATAACATACACCTCAGGGCAACAATTTAGTGCATTTGAGAATTGATGGATATCGAAGTGTACAGCAATACTCGAAGGATGATATGATGTAATAAATGGCAATCCATGAATGAACATGAAACTTTTTCAGGCTACCATTGACTAAATGCAGCCCACACTTTTGCAAGGAAAAAAATTATTCTCATATTTAATATTGGAAAAAGTAATACAAATCGTATTTTGAATTTAGCAACTTCAATGCTCAGAATATTACTCCTCAATAAGCATTCAAATTTAATTCATTCAGCAATGTCTGAGCAAATCTCCAATTTATATCATAACAGAACATAAGGCGAATCATTCATTCTTTAATATATAATTTAGCGAAACAGGCATTTTAGTATCGAATAATTCATAGAAATCACTAAAAATCACAGTATATTTTATAACAATTACTGTTATCATTATTACACTCAACTAAGTTACTATTGCAACAAAACTTTCAAAGCCCTAAATCTTAGACTCAGAAACTAAAATAGAAAACTAATTAAATCCAAACAATAAACTCATATTAAAGTTCATTATATCTATTGTTTCATTTGGTAAAAACATTAAACTTTCATTTGAAGTTTGGTTGCAAACAAAGTGAGAGCACATTACATGTTATGATTATATATACATTTTTATCAAATAATTAATACAAATGAATGAATTTTATTTTGTGCACTGAATTACTATATGATAATTTGAGTGATATTATGCGAAATAGATTATGATTTGAATGCATAAAAGTTAAACTTTTAGGTTATATAAAAATCTTAATTACTGAAATAAAGTTATAACTTTTTTACTTAATTGGCAGCAGTTGTTTTAGACAGTTTTAATGTGGTGAATGCCAATAGTCTAACATCTAATGATAATCACTTAAGTATCATTTACTCAAAGTAGTTACGACTTAATGCACTCAACGAAGCACATAACGAATCAATGTTTGTACGTTATTAGAAATAAATATCGGGAGCTATTCCTTGGAGTTAAGAGACGAGCCTTCATCAGAAATATTGAGGGCAATACTATTTGGTGTTATTAAATAGTTAAGAGCTAACAAGATAAATATACACAAGAGCCAGCTCTGAAAAAATGAAGGAAAATTAAATCTGATACGTCTGCTGACTATTTTGCTGCAAATTTTGGTACAAATCATCAGCAATACTGACAAAAAACATTCAATGTATGCGAAAATGTAGGATTTCAGAGTTATACAGTCTAACCCTGTTATAGTGAATCCCCGCTTATAGTGATCGATTGCTTCAGAACATATTATGAAATACAATAGAAATTGAGAACGTTTACAGTGAATCCCGGTTATAGTGAACGATTTCAGTCGCACCGACCCATAGTTGGGCACAGTTTCGGCCGCACCGACCCATTCACTATAAGCGGGATGGACTGTACTCGCTTTTAAGTAATGGTTGCGCCACACAATGCCTTTTAGTGCATTAAATTACATACTAAATCGAATTCCATTACACTAACTTTCCTCAGGAAACTTCCCTTTGTTTAAGACATGACTCCACACCAGAACAGACTTACGATTAATTGTTCTGTTGATTTGAGAAAAAAATATAATTTAATACTTATGAAAATTATGAAGTTTACATTCACGACACAGACACGCATCTCATTAACGAAAATTGCCAGAAAAGTATAACACGCAGTGAAGACAGATCTTTAATTACATTATTATTTTAATTTAAACAAATTTGGAGACATTCAATATTATTGATTTATATTCATAGGAAGAATTCATATGACATTTACTCGTAAGTTTCCCGCATTTCTTGAGTTCAATCCATTGATTCCATTATGATTCGAGTCACGCATCACTCATAGGGACTACTCGTCCGCGTTTTACTCTAATGCTAACTTACATTTAAGTAAATCCAAAGCTTCCATATCATACTGCGTAACAAACTTTGTTGTTCTCCAAATCTTAGACATTCCCTTACATTAGTCACAGATTCTATGGTTAGACAAAAGCTTCATTGATTACAAAAAGAAAAATTACTCGCAAATGAAACCCTTATACTATAAAAGTGTAATGACTTCAGGATTCTTTACTACTTTTTATACTTTTTCGTATTAAAAAAACCCAAACATAATAAAACTTGATGTGCATATCAGGCATTCCTTCCTTTTGATATGCAGACTATTGTAAGACAAGCGCCCGGAGAAAGCTATTGTTTAAAGCCTATGATTTTCTTTCATTAAATGAATCAAAAAGTAATGATGTGTTTTACATGACAATGACTCGATTATATAAGCTTTTTTGAAGAAAAAAGAACTGCACTCAAGTGAAATGAGAAGTAATTCAAATTCAAGCAATGCTAATGCAAGTGAAATACTGTTTTGTTGTGAAATCATTTCTTAAAAAAGCATAAAAAACAGATTCTTCAACAAATCTAGCACTCTATTCAATATTTGTCTTCAAGAATGAGTTATGATATTCGCCTTAAACGCAAGCTATTATTTAGATTGCTTTAATCATTTAATTCTTTCCAAATCGTATACTCTTCACAGACTTGTAATTAGAATCAATTGATTAGATATACGGAAGTTATTGGAAAGTCCAGATTTCGATAATTGAAAAGATAAGAAATTTTTCATCCAATATATATTGATTACGAATTGAAAGTGAATTTAGTTCTCAACGTGAAGCAAATAATAACTTTATATAATTGCTATTAAGATATGGAATGTATTTTTATTTGAATTGGTAATGTCTAATACAGAAATACGCAATTAAATGGTCTTATTTT
>JAQFZT010002114.1:0-12542 GCA_034696325.1 Camisiidae sp. | reverse complement strand
TGATGGTAAAAATAGAGAATGTATTGGGCAGAAAAACCCAACTATCATTTCATCTCAGGATTTCTTAACTTCATTCTGATGAGTTCACATTCAATTCAGTATATTTTAAATTTAACTCAAGAATTACAAAAAATTGCAAATTCTCAGTTTACTTTACGGCTCGAGCGTAAAAAATTTGTTGAATTAGAGTTTAAATTGTTGTTTGTTTTGTTGTAATCGATTGATTTAATGCTATTTTCTGGCTTATAGTCAACAGAAGGTGTATGCTATACAAGAATCACACGCATTGAAAGCAATTAACATAAAAATATTTGTATTTTAGAAACGAACGAATACCTCTTTCTTCATTACCAAAGATAATACCCTTACGGTCATCATTATTTTGAACACAAAAACTCTTAGCAAAACCTTTTTCTAGATGAATTGTAATAACGATTTTTCTTACAAAGCATACAAAATACAACTTCAAGGTTTTTGATTTGGGCCTCTCTGTCAAACATGTTTGGCTGATCTCTATTTATTGATCGATTCATTTAAAAGGATTTTAATTCAGAGCTTTTATTCTATAAATTGCTCAATAATAATAGTAACGAAATGATTGATAATGCTTTAAGTTTGAAAATAACAAAATTTTCATAAGTTTTAACATTATTCGATGCATTCTTTGACAAAAATATATGATCAATAATGCTATTTATAACACTGCTATCACTTATTTAAAGTTGATAAATTCTCGTATTTGTTTCAAATAATGTATGAAATTGTTTTACTAGAATTTGAAATGATTTGTCAATTCAATTTTAAAAGTATTCTGACATTTGCAGTGAAAAAATCCATTAAAATGTATTGTTTAAGAAGAGAAGAGAAGCCAAAATTGAGCGAAAGAATTTAAACGTAGACATAAAAGTTGAACAAAGCTTTTGTAATATAAGTTAGTATTGAGTTTAGTTGGTATGCCATAGAGATCGATCGTCCTTGGCATTAACGCTATACCATTATAACATTGAGCATTCTCAGCATTAACTCCAGCTATAATTCTATGCTACACAACCTCTACTACACAATTCTATAGCTAAAAAATCACATCATTTATAGCACTACTTCCTGTGCCTCAGTTTTCAGAACTTCCGCACTTTCCGCACATATAATGGACAATATTTTTCAGATAATTAATCAGCCCTTTGAGACTTAGCATAAAATAATTTATAATATCTTTAATCTTATGATTAGATATGATTTAGATTTTATATTAATGATACACAAAACTTAGTATAAACGCTTTGAATTGAGATTTTATTGTTAGAATTTTTTGCATACAGGCTATGGAATAATTTGATTATTGATGCTCAAAGTGCTCAATTACTCGCTCGTTCACATAATTCTGTAATTCGTTAGAATTTGTGAACTTTGTTTTAACCCAATTACTGTTTTTTAGTTTTTCACAAAGTTTTTATTGATAAATAATGGAAAGCATCTACTCTGGACAGACTGAGAGCCAGTTGTTTGTTCTTATTGTCCTTCTGTATACCGCACTTGAAAATAGATTTTTATCGATTCCATTCGAAGAAATTGGCTGTAATCAAGTTACTAAAAATTAATCAAGAATTTCTTTCTTATTTTTGAGTTTGTAAAACTTGCTCTTGAATAAAGGGTAAGTTTGCGTTGTCATAATATCCTGATATGAGTATAATTTGTTGTTTCGGATCACTTTGATCTTTAATAGAGCTGGGTATCGGGTCGACTCGAGTCTCGACCGAAAATTTTCTTGTCGGGCCTGAAAGTTCTAGAAATCAATTTCGAGGCCCGAACGAGTCTCGAGGGTTCCTCTTAGTAAAGGCCCGACAAGAAAATTTTCGGTACTAAGAGGAACCCTCGAGACTCGTTCGGGTCTCGAAATTGATTTCTAGAACTTTCATTCCTATATTTGATAGTTATTTCAGGAAAAATATTAGCTTTTTATCTAATGTTTCTAAGTTTGATGGAAAATGAAAATAAGTTAGAAATTTTAAAACTAAATTTTTGAATAAAAACTGCAAATTGTTAACTGTTTTTTAACTAAATATTTAGAAATCAACAATTAAATGCTTTAAAACTACATTAAGTTTTTGATATTTTTGAAAAATTGAGAATTCGAGACTCGGTCTAGACCGAGATTCGAGGCAAATAAATTTTTGAGACTCGAGAAACTGATTTCTCGAAAATACTCACCACTAGTTTTTAAAGTTAGGATGAATAGAATATGATATAAGCCTTAATAAGAGTACTGAATAGTTAAAATATTCATTAAATTTATTGATTGTCCTCTTCATTATGAATTACTACTGATTGTCATAAAATTGTGTCTGAACGAGTTGAGGAAGTGCTCGAGTCTTCTTCAATAAACTAAATTTCAATTTAATGAATTCCAAAACTTAAGTTTAAGAATGTTTTAGTATTGCATCAAATTATTTGTATTAATGAATTATTAAATGTGTTAAATTTTTTATTCACGAATTATTGAGTAGTTATAGTCACCTATTGGTGAATCTGAAATTCTTTCAAAAATCAATAATTAGTTTTTCTGAGCAACAAAAGATGACACAACAAGTTGTGATACGGATTCACTATTCTTGTGCAAGTTTTTCTTCAAACTTTCTTTTGGTTCATTATTTTCAAATAGAATTCATTTTTAATTAGCGTTTATGTTTAGAAGAAAAATTCAAAAAATTTAATTCAAAAAAAATCTATATGAATGGGTAGAAATTGTTTTAACATTTCTTGTTGTTTTAAAATTGTTTTAAGTTTAAACATCTCATGTTAATTGAAATATTAAAGTTGTACAACAGTGGACGGTAAAAGATGACCATCAGGAAGGATATGACCCAATCAACCATTTTTCTAACCCTCTGAGACTATTGAAAACTTGAATTATAAGCATTTTTACATAAAATATTTTGCATTGTTACAGATTTTACAAGAAATTATAAAATCTTGCCATAATTTGGCACTAATTAAGAGCTCTGATGAAAATTTAGTCAAAGTTGAATAATTCTTTGAACCCTATATTTTTGAGTGAATTTCAAATAATGTGCCAGATTTACATGATTACATCGAATTCGGCCCGTCAGACTAGTTTAGATGCCGACCGCTGTTATATAATAATTAGGATTTTAAATATTTGAGCAAAGATTGAGCACACATTAAAGCTTGAATAGAATCTATTGAATTTTCACATTTCTTAGTAATTAAATGACCAGATTTTAAGAAAATGCTAATACTTTCAATTTTTCTTTTAAATTGATCGTAAAATAGTACAAAATGTTATGATACTTAAACTTAGAAAACTTTTAATTTTCCTGCAAATAAAGTTTTCAGACTCATAGGCTCTGTCAGTCGGAGCCTGATAAAAAAAACTTAGCCTCGAGCCTGAAAAATACTCCAACCCTTGATCTGAGCCTCTGAGCCCGCGGAACTCTGACGCATACGACTGTAATTTTAAAATGTCAATTCAATGGATTAAAGATCAACAGTTATTACAAAAGGATCTAAATAACATTGAATTGTTAAGCACTGAAAACGAAAATTAAATGCTAAATAATCTGTACACTTGAGATTGATTTACAGAAACATTTTAAGTATTGATAATTATGCCATTAATGGTGAATCTATTACTGATACATATGTTTATATTCTCATTAAATATTAATTTTAAAAATGTTCGCATAGATATGATTGGGGGGAACTTGCAATCACTTGACCTCTTATTGATGATTAACCTTGTTGATTGAAACCTTGAGCCTTGCTTCAAGTCTGTTAGATTTGATAAGTTGTCTCAATATAAATTAATTTGACAAAATCTTATCCTTATTTATGTTGAACTAAAATCTAACTCAAAAACCTGATATTTAAACATTTGAGTCAATTTGATTGAAGAACAATGATCAGTACAAAACATCTCATCAACAATATTAAAGATTGTGTTTATGAAAACTTGATTGGATTGGTCTCATGTAATAATGAGCTACAAATCATTCAAGAATGTACTGCAGTCGTACGCAAGGATTATAAAACTTTACGCCAAAACAAAAAAGTTATGATTATAAGCGGAGGTAAATAAACGAAAACTAGTTTTTACCCATACATTAATTCTATAAACATTATTAGATTCCGAATTTTAATTAACATATATTTATTAAGACCTGATTATGATTAAAATCTAAAACTTGTAATTATTATTTTCAATAAAGTCAAACTTTTGAGTCTCGGCTTATATTTTCTGTTTATCAAAAGTGATTACAAAATCCGTTCCAGTTATCTATGCTTTAGAAATATAGACATAATAACACGATTTAATTTTCTGTTTAATTTTTTAAATGTGAAAAAGGGGGTTCAGGACATGAACCAATGTTTTCCGGATTTGTTGGTCCTGGTCTGTTGACAGCTGCAATCGCTGGTGACATTTTTGCGTCCCCACCCCCTAGAAAAACTCTGAAACTAATCGAAACAATCGTTGAGGAAGATAAAGATAGTGAAGTATTAATAATAGTTGCGAACTATACGGGCGACTGTTTGAATTTTGGGTTAGCGCGAGAACACGCTGTTTTAAGTGGATATAATGTTGATTTGTTTGTTTTTGGTGAAGATATTGCTTTCTATGGAGAAGGAAAGAGAACTGGTCGAAGAGGTCTGGCCGGCATTGCTCTACTGCACAAAATTACTGGAGCTTTAGCTGATGAAGGGCTTGATTTGAAAATTATGAAGGAGAAATTAACTGAATTTTCTCAATTAATGGGCACCATATCTGTCAGCTTAACTGCCTGTAACATTCCAGGACACGGCCCCTCATTCACTATCGGTCAGGACGATATTGAACTTGGACTAGGCGTTCACGGAGAGGCTGGTGTTGAACGTTTGAAACTTTGTTCTGCCAGTAAAGTTGTAGAAGTAATGCTCAGCCATTTGATCAGCGGATCATCTCATTTAAATGACACATTCAAACAATACAACAATCAAATAGCAGTTTTGATCAATAATTTGGGCGGAATGTCACAGTTGGAGTTCAATATTATTATCAAAGAAACTGTAACTCAATTGCAAAATCTTAACTTTTCAGTTGAAAGAATATATTGCGGACCTTTCATGACGTCTTTTGATATGTCTGGAGTTTCAATAACTGTAATGGCTGTTAACGAACGAATACTCCAACTATTAGACTCTCCGAGTAGTTCATCTGTTTGGAATCAATATTGCAATGCACCCAAAACTGTTAATCAACATATATTTCTTAATAAAACAAATTCTGGTCAAAAAGAAGAAACTTTTGATTATGAAGCGATAGATGGACTCAAATTTGGACGCAAACAATTCTTCAAGTCAATCGAGCTTGCATGTAAAGCTCTAGTAAGTTTGAATTGTATTTTTAAATAACTTTTAGATTGAAAATGATTTTTTTAGATATTCGATAATTCATTTGCTATCATTGCATAAAATACTAATACTGACCATATAGTGAAGCATCTGATTCAGTACCTCATTCTCTAGACGATACAATTTTAATGATGAGAAACATTAAATTATTCATATAATGAGATAATATATTATATATATTTCATGATTAATGTGTTTTATGTTGAATATGGTAATTAAGAACATATTATTGTAATTTTTCAGATTTCATCAGAAACATATCTCAATGAATTAGACAAACAATTAGGTGATGCCGATTGTGGTTCAACATTGAGTACTACTTCTAAATTTATTTTAAAACTAATTGAAGGTACAGTAATTGATTTGAATTTTCTTAAAGTTTTCTTTTGACTGTTGAAATAGAATGCGAAAAACTTTTTCAATGAATGAGAATAAAAGTAAATTTGAATAATGTTTTATTCTTCAGAGAATTCGTTGATTCCATCGTTTTTACAGTTGGCTCATCTGATACAGAACAATATGGGTGGCACTAGTGGTGCAATTTATAGTCTTATGCTAACGGCTGCCTCACAAGCCGTCATAAGCTTTAGAGATCGGCTAAATGCCAGTCCATACGATTATATAGATTTTTGGGCAGATGTTCTTAAGCATAGTATGGATACTATAACGCGATACAGTTCGGCACAACCTGGCGATAGATCAATGCTCGGTTCGTTCAGTCCTTTAGCAGCAAATCTGGATTTATTTTTTTAAATTTTTTATCCCTATTTTTTAGATTCTTTGCATTCTGCATATCTTGCATTACGTGAATGTGATCATACCCTGTCTTATAGTGAAATTGCAAACTTAGTGTCGATAAAAGCAAAGAAAGGCGCAGGTATTAGAGTTAGGAACCAAAATCTGCATATTTGTTATAAAAGCTATCCATTCATTTACATTTAATAGAAAGTACCGCTACGATGAAAGCT
Source organism: Camisiidae sp. (assembly GCA_034696325.1). NCBI lineage: Eukaryota > Metazoa > Arthropoda > Arachnida > Sarcoptiformes > Camisiidae > Camisiidae sp. The sequence continues at coordinate 6,168 of JAQFZT010002114.1, read as the reverse complement.
AATGTTGGCAGAGCTTCATATGTAAATCTGATTCCGATCACAAAACCAGATCCGGGCGCTATCGCTGTTTCAATTTGGATCGAATCGATCGCACAATCATTTCGAGAAAATGAGTTATAAATAAAATATTAATCATTACATATTAATAAAGATAATATCTTATATGTAAGTTTTTTTTAATATACAGAGTTTTACATTAATTTTTTTGAATTTAATGCCAAAATACAGGAATGCGATTCATAAAAGTTTCGAAATAAAATTTTGGATACTGAAAAAGTTGATCATATTTGTTGTTCTTAATACTTTGTTCATTATTGATAAGCTTAGTTAATGCCAAATCGAAAATATAGAGAAGTGTGTTTAATATTAATCGATCTTTTAATTCAGCATTTGATAGAAACATAGCAGCAAAACAAAAGTGAACAGACGAGTCAAATGTGCAGAGTGTGCACACGCATAGAGTAAGCATTAGCTGTAGAGATCTGTCTCTTTACACTGTTTGGCTCGAGTGAGATGCAAAAGCGATGAGGGGCTAAACATAAAAGTTCATTTCAGTAAAGGTTCACTGCTTTTTCCTGAAAGCGGCTGTCTTTCACTCTTATGATGTACTGTCGATCTCACTTAAGTTATTCCCTATCATTTACATTCAACGATAATAGTAATGTTCATACAGATGAGTTGAATTTATTTTGTTATATTTGGTCGTAAAGAACAAGTAGAGGTAAGTTTTCATCTAATTTATGAATATATTTTATTACAGTTCAAATATAATCATTTTTTCTATTATTAATTCAAAAGATCTGTTTAAATGTTTAACTCAGTTTGAATTTTCATTCAAAAGTTTATTTTCAATGAGTTTTGCAATATATCGTAACTTTTTCTTAACTTTTCTGCAGTTTTACCAAAATATCTTTTATTTAATATCGAAGATATTTTTAGAAAATATTTCATGAAAGTTAATGAAAAAGTGTGCTATAGTTTGCAACTGAGCTTTTTATATTTGGCTTAAAAAAAGTTAACTTATATTTTAATATAAAGCTGAGCGCATATAAAGGTTACACCAATTCTTATACTTATGAATAAAGGATGGAATTTCATTACATGAGATCAAATATGCGTTAACTCACCAATAAGTGCTTCACCAATAATAGAGAATGTGATGCAGTAATAAATTCAGAAGAAGTAGCGATGAATACAATTAAAAGAAAAGAAATACCGAATCATGTTTTCTCAAACTTTTTTCATGATTTTCAATTCTATAATCAAATATTCCTTATATCTGAAAAACTGATTCATTGCTCTTCAATTCATTAATAAGAAAATTGTATTATGTTTTGTAATTTAATTATAACTTAACTTAAAATGTTGTCAATTATAACTTTGTGCTTATAATTTATGGCTTAATTGAATGCTTTGATTAAGAGATTTTTTAATCAATTCATTTTTATTATGGGTGTTCCTCCAAATTAGTCATTTTTAGAACTCATTCAATACCCAGTTCTTGTAATTACCAAACATTCCACTAAACGTTCATTCTTTCTGATTAGTATTAGCGTTCGGAATCGAGTCTGGAGTCTCGATCGAGGGGAACCTCGAGACTCGTTAGAGCTTTGAAACTTATTTCTTTCAATTTTATCTCTGTATTTGGTAATCATTTCACAAATATTAACTGCGAGTCTAATTTTTGAAGTTTTAATATAGAAATAAAAATTAGTTTCAAATATCGAAACCAAGTCAATAAACTCGTAATTTTGAATATTTACTAAAATATTGAGTATTCTTTAAAACCAATTTCAACACTTAATGTTTTCTACAATTAAATGTAATAAAGCATTAAATGCTTTAAAATGATAAACTTTTTTAGGTTATTGAAAATTGGAGAAAAAGTAGAGACTTGACCGAGACTTAAAGCAAATAAACTTTCGAGACCTATGTCTTTATAATAAAGGACTAAAGTAAAAATGATTATTGATTGTCTGCATATTGAAATACCGGAGTTGATGAAAATAAGAATATCTAAATTCTAAATTTCGCTTTTTAACAGTATACTTATTCATATAGAACTTATTCTCATTGAATTGAGCTCATATTACACCCATAGTTATTCTTTAAAAAAAAGTTCACTTCGAGTTTACTTTCAAATTAAAGTTGACTAAACAAAGGGAAATGGTAGTGCTTTTCAGTGAACTTTACCCTCTCATGAAATTCAAAGCTATTATTGAGCAACTAGTGTGAAATGAATGGTTGAACTGTTATTTATCGCTTGATTCTGGAGAAACTAAATTTGATTATGAAACCTAAGGTCAAAACAAGCTATTGTTATTCGTGTTTCATTGTGTTAGTGTTATTACAATTAAGTGTTAGTGTAATGGAATACGTTGTTAGACGTAAACACTTTTATATTCGGTTCGTTCATATACACAGATCATATACAGCTTTATTATGTTAGTTGACAATTATGAGCATTTGGTTGAATACCAGTTTGGGTTGAATATCAGGTTGAATAGGAAGAATAGAAAGATATTGGCTGATGGGCTCCCGGTGTGCAATGAAGCACAGAATATAACAAACGAATTACATACTGATGTGCAAATGCTGTCCTATCGAGTGACAAGAGTGGCATTCATTCATTGATGCATTTCTTGCGTCCCTTAATTCTCACACGTGGGAAATGCAAGGATTTTAAGAGTTTGACAGCAATGAAAGCTCTAACTAATGCTTCGGTTAAAGTAAATAAAGCTTTTCATTGATTAGCTCGAAGTAATGCAAGAAAGGAATTTCGAATGATTGATACTCTGATCTGTAAGGATTTGAATAGATTTCAAAATTGAAGACGACATTAACTAATTGTATTCTATTCTTGAAAAGACAATTTAATGATATATTATCGCATTTACTATCAATAATTGTTTTCAATTATTAATCAGTCATTAGTCATGAATTCAATTATTTTACAACATTAAACACTAATGAATTTTCTCTCTTTTCATTTACTGAATAAACATTAAGCCCTTAAATAGCTCTTTATTACATGTTATTTTCACTTATTTTTCAATTCATGTTGAATAAAGTGATTGATATGAATAGGAGTGACAGCTAATTGTCAGCGACAAAGTGCGTATTGAAGTGTCATTAAGTATTAATAAGTCTGAAGGTATGCTTTACACCTCAATTACTGTTTGATTGTACCCATGAGTCTGAGATGTATTTATGTGCCATCGAATCCTTATTCATGTGATATACTGTGTGTGTGCTTTGGATTTGTGAAATGTCTATTTATTGGAAGCATTCTTCTCATGTACTAATGAGTTCATTAGTATAGAAATCTTAAGCTCATACCACTTTCAAACCTTATACTTACCAGTTAGTAAACATTAATACCATAGAAATCAGTAAATCTTAAGATTAAACGAGACATAAGCCTTAGTTGGGTCATATTTTTTCCTAATTACATCAACCTTTGCTTAGAAAAAAGTCTAGTTTCAAATAAAGATTTTGTCATTTCCAAAATGGATAATAATGTAACTTTAGTCATATATTATCACATTTTGGTATCAGTAGGGATGTTCTATGTGTAATTTACAGAATTTTATCATCGTAAACTTTATGTAAATTAAAAATTACACCACAAAAAGTTTTTTACGTAAAATTGCCAACCCTAGGTATTATATCGTTTCATTTAATATGGTGTAACGCATATTTGCACATGATTTTTCTCGTTATATTCTTAGGTTAGCCTTTCATATAATGGTTCATTGCTTTTCCTCAAAGAAACAAAAGTTTAAGAGTTTTCTTCTCATTTTCTAACATTAAAAAACATTTTATTACAAAATTATAATTAGAATTGATTTATTAATCGAAAAAGAATATAAATCCGTAATTTTTCAGCAGAAGTTAATTTGTTTTGTTTCGGATAAAATTATAAAACTTGAATTTAAAGTAAAAATTATCGGCTTTTTGTTGATTCACTGCATGTTTCACTGTCTAGAAAGTGTTTCATACTTTTCAATCAATATTTAATTCCGTCTGTGAAGTAGTGAAGCCATTTGCCAATAAAATGAAGTCTATTTATTAAATGATTGATACCTTCTGTCTGAAGAAACTGAAAATGGCAAGAATTGATCAAAATATGAATTTCTATAAATTTAATAAAGCAATAAAATTATGATATTTTATTTTGAGCAGAGGCTTAGACAAACTTGATTTCTTTAATCTATTGCACTCGAGATTTCTGTTGTATGAATTTTGAATAGTAAAAGTCTATTTTTGTAAACTTTGTAGTTTATAAGAAATACTATTATTTGATTTTTAAGGTTATTTTGCTTAATATAAGCTTCACGCCTCTGTTTTGAGTTTATTCAAAAGACAAAACAAATACATAAAACGCTGACACATATTTCACGTTGATTTGGTATATGCTTTTGATCCGCTATCAAATATTCAGATATCGTCTTGATTCACAAATGGTTCGGTTCGTTGAGCATTCATAGCCACATCTCAATGCCACTATAATATATTCTAGTACTCCTTCTAAACGATACTTTTGATAGTCTGTTCAATTTTTTCTTTTTTTTCAAATATATATCTAACTTATACCTAACTTATAGACTATGCTTTAAATTTAAATCAGCGAATCGGCTATTTATTTCAAACCAAGTAATTCAGTTACATTTATTAAACAATTCCAGTCATTATTTTCTATTTCAAACGCATACAAAGGTTTTTGAACTTTTAATAAAATTCAAAATAATTGAAAAGTGAGAAATAATAGATGAGAGATATATTTAATTGGATAATTTAACCTTTTAAAGAACGATGTTATGTAAGGGCGCTTTGACTCTTCATGTAATTCAAGTTATTTGAAAGTTGATGTTATTATTAGTGAAGAAACGGAAACCATTCAAATGATTGATAGAGTGTAATACATCATACCAGCGAAGACGTGAAGCATATTTCATCACTTTCTTGAACATTAAGGCAATCATATATAGATTTATGTGATGTCGGAATTAATATTTGTATCGAATGCAGATATAATATAAACTCTTAATATAAAAATAAAATTTTCAAGTAAAGAAAAAGTAATGATTGCTATAATTCGATGATCTGACTCGTGATACATTATGTATTATTGAATTATCTGCTCATTTGATGAAACGAAATATTGTCTGATTTTTAGTTTTTCAGGAAAAATATGATCCAAATATAAAAGATCTCTCTGTGATTGCAATAAAATAACTAGTAGTAAAAATATCGATTACGACAGATTCAGTGAAATTGGAAATAAGCGGAATGAGTGGAATGATGGGATAGATGAGTAGTAAGGTATTTACTATGTTGAAAGGAGAATGAAAGCTAAAATTTCCCACAGGGACACACCAACTCCTACTGTGTTGATTCGTTAAATCGCAGGTCACGTTTAGCAAAGCAACTACACTAACTTGAAAGAGAAATAGAAACAGTATTATGTTTGTAAAGCTAAAGATTGCTGTCTTACTCGCGATGGAAAATGCGTTATCGTTGCAAAAAGGCTAACTTCAGTTGTAACAATAAACGCCTTGATAGATATTGATTAAAAATAGGAACACTATTCTCTACACTCAAACCCCTTAATATTGTGTCCTTTTTAGTGGTGGCTATTTCAGAGAAATGAGCTTCTCGAGCCTCAAAATTTTATTTGCCTCGAGACTCAAGTCTCGGTCGGGTCTCGACAAAAATTAGAAAAAAGTTAATATTTTTCCTGAAATAACCATCAAATACAGGGATGAAAGTTCTAGAAGTCAATTTCGAGACCCGAACGAGTCTCGAGGTTCCCCTCGGTCGAGATTCGAGTCCTGATACCCATCTCTAGTACTTTTATTACGAAAATTGGGTTCTTTTTTATTAGCCTATAATGATTCAGTAAATCACTTTTGATTAAGCAATTAAATTATATTTTATTATAAAATATAAACTTACATTTAGGACTTTAGATTTTGGCAGTTTCATTAATAAATTTCATTTATTATTTCACTCTATTGAAGATTTAATATAATGACTCAATTAAAATATAAAAATTCTTATGAGAAAATGGCCACATTTCGAAATGTCTGAATTAAACCTTTTTACTGCCCCAACATTTAATTTAAACCCTGTATGCGATAATGAATTACTCTGAAGTACTGAAAT
>JAQFZT010002113.1:0-12543 GCA_034696325.1 Camisiidae sp. | reverse complement strand
ATGCAGTCTTAAGAATGGCTCAACTATGACTACCTCTCTATGTTGAAAACCTCTCTAACTTGAACAGAATCTCAGGTCCCAAACGGTTTCAAGATAGGGAAGCTTAACTGTAACAGACTTAACCCCCATAACTTCCTCCAACAGCAAAATCTCCATAAAAGCCTTAGCCCTCTATTACCTCCTCAAAAAGTTAAATCTCCATGAAAGCCTTAACCCCATCACCTCCTCGAACCGCAAAATCTACATAACAGCATTAACTCCTTATATTGCTTGAAAAAACTTTAGGATTTTATTTTATAGATTTTTGAACTGATAATTGTAGAGAAAAAAAATTGTTCAATGAAATGTGTCTTAAGCTCTTAAGCAATAAAATAGAACACACCATAAAATAAATGACAAATAAAACAAGTGTTCAGTTATTATGAAATTCAGTTTTTTTCTATAAACAAAATAATTGACATTCAAAAGTAGAATTTGCTAAACTTAAGTGTTATAGACTCATCAATTTGAAGAATTTTAAATTTATTTTATTTAAAATCTCTACAGTTGATTTGCATATTCCTAAAAGTATATAAAACCCTAACATTTCGTATAGTCAGTCAATAGTAAGTATTACTCCTGTTGTAAGGTAACTACCATTACAGTACTTTCAATAAGCTTTATATGAATGAAGCAATCCTTCTCTATATCAATAAAATTGTTTTAATTATTATATTCAATATATATTTATTGTCTTCAACTGATCCATCCATTGCTCAACCGCTTTTCTTCATTAATATTCTTATTCGTTTCCCAAAACCGGAGATATTAAATAATTGAAACAATAAGTGGAGGGAAGTTATAATTGTACTCAAATTTTCTGAATTAATGTGTACTCAAATTTTCTGAATTAATGTTTCATATTTTTGAGGACTTAGCGAAACAATGAAAATGCTTGAGCAAAACGATGTAAGCGTTCCTTATATTTCGAATGTGTTCTATGTTTTCCCTCATTTCATGTCTTAAATTCAACTCTTAATAATACAGAGGAATAGTATGTACAACACATACAAAGTTTATTAAAAAAAAATACCACAATTCTTGGTTTTTTCTATTAACAGAATTCTATTAAGACTTGTGGTAAAGTTGTTTCAAACAATAGAGTATAAACACATCAAAAAATATTTGACAAATGAAACAAGTGTTCAGTCATTACGTAATTCAGTTTTTTCTATTAACAGAATTCCATTGTTTTCGTAATGACTGAACACTTGTTTCATTTGGCAAATATTTTTTTATATGTTTATAATCTATTGTTTGAAACAACTTTAATCATAACTTTCAAAATTTTTCCTTTAATAACGCTAAAATGTTAAAATTTAATTATTGTTATCATACAAACTTAACTTTACGTTAAACTTGAAATGTTTGAATAATTTTTTTTATTATTTCTATATTTAAATATAAAGTTTTTGAATTATATAAATGTATTGTGAATACACAGCAATAACTTCATAACTAATTGTAAGTTATAGTATTTATGCTTTTACTAATTGAGTGGTTTAGTTAATGGATACAAATTTAATTTGAGACTTATTCCGAATGAATGACTTATAGATCTATTTGATATGGAGATGAGTTGGGATGGACTGTTGTTCGGCTTTTTAGAGCAACTAATCATAGCTTACATGGAAGTGAGTTTGAGAAACTTTGGATTGAGTTTGAACTCAATGAAAGACCATCTCGTTTTGGTTAGTCTGGCAAAGTAGCAGGACTTCAAGTTTTGATGAACAAACTTACAAATGAAAGTCAGTACAGAAGTTTTGCTGAAAATTTTTGTGATTGGATGACAAGATCGGCACCAAAATCAACAAAAAGTATGCAAGAAAAGCGGTCAAACAGTATGAACAGGTCTGAATGAAGCGATTAAATGAATTTGCAGTCAAAGTTTTCGCTTATCTTTTGCCAAAATATAATTGAATTCCGAATTGTAATTTTTTATATTCATAAAAAACACAAACAACGAATTTCTCCGGACATACTTTTATAGTTCGGAAAAGAAAAATAATATAACTTAAAATTAGTTATGAAGTTATTGCTGTGTATTCACAATACATTTATATAATTCAAAAACTTTATATTCAAATATAGAAAAAAACAAAAAAAAATTATTCAAGCATTTCAAGATTAACGTAAAGTTAAGTTTGTATGATAACAATAATAAAATTTTAACATTTTTGCGATAATAAAGGAAAAATTTTGAAAGTTATGATTAAAGTTGTTTCAAACAATAGAATATAAACACAAAAAAATATTTGACAAATGAAACAACTGTTCAGTCATTTCGAAATTCAATTTTTTTATTGACTATAAATAATGTTAGGGAATTCTTTACTTTTAGGAATATGCAAATCAACTGTAGAATATGTAAATAAAATAAATTTAAAATCCTTCAAATTGATGAATCTGTAACACGTAAGTTTAGCAAATTCTACTTTAAATGTCAATCATTTTGTTTATAGAAAAAACTGAATTTCATAATAACTGAACACTTGTTTTTTTGTCATATATTTTATGATGTGTTCTATTTTATTGCTTAAGAGTTTAAGACACGTTTCATTAAACAACTTTTTTCTCTACAATTATCAGTTTAAAAATCTATAAAATAAAATCCTAAAGTTTTTTCAAACAATACAATGGGTTAAGGCTATTATGGAGATTTTACTTCTAGGCTGTTTAATGGCGGGTCAATCTATCAGCTTTAAAATCTATTAAGACTACATAAGATGGACGAAAAAATGATAGCAACTCGTGTTTTTAGTTAATAAATTTTTAATTGAACATTATTTTAAGAATATTTTTAAGACTTTTAGACTTCTTAAAATAAGAAATAATAATTTGAAATGAAGAAAATTTTAAAATTGCAAAATCCGTAAAGGAAGGGTAGTGAGGAAAAAATGTGATTATTGATAATATAAAGATCCTATTATACTGTGTAAACTATACTACTAAAAAAATAAGATCTGTCTGTGTATCAGTGAGTGTGTCTGCAATAATGTAAATGAGCGCGTGATTGTTGTTCTATTTCTTACTTACAGAGAAAATTCAAATACCATTATTGCAAATCATGCGCATATTTAATTTAAGTAAAGATTAGAGTGTAAATGATTTACAGGTACGCGCGCTTAATAATGGGACTGATTCTCATATAAAAATGTGAAGAGTTAAAAGTCATTTAAAGAAAACAGTTAATTTTAATCATAATATAAATTGCGTGAGCAACAGGATCTGCTAGTAAAATATAATAAATATCATAAAATAAATGACTATTATTTTATTGTAAATCAATATTATTAAGTTATAATTTTCTATTCGTATTACATTATAAATTATCTCTATCTGGATATGAATGAAGGACATTTTCTACATTTACATTGATTTAATTTAAAAGTAGTGTTAATTTTCTCGTAAAAGTCTTTAATTCAACTGACTTATATTCCGACTTATCTCAAATTATTTTCATTTGACTTACTTAGACTTAGTTGAGAATTATTTCATTAGGCATTAGACTTAAACTTAAACTTGATCATTAAAATTTTCATATAACTTACATAGACTTAATTGGAATAAATTTTATTTAAATTACTTATACTTAGGCTTAATTTGAGCCAAATAGCACTACTTAATAGTCTAGATCAGTGATCGCCAACCTTTTCAGTGGAAAGAGCCAGAAAAGATACCAATGGAGCCGGCGGGTCGCAAAAATAAGTATGATTTTAAACCTATTCTTATTGAGATTAAGGTTCACCAAAGTTAGTAAACTACTACTACTACTCCAAATGCCTCAGAGGGTCAGAAAAAATCATTTAAAGGGCCGCATCCGGCCCGTGGACCGCCACTTGGCTATCACTGGTCTAAATAGAAGAAATTTACCTTGAACCAATTTATTATCAAAGTTTGCAGCTGCATTTAATTCGAAAGCCAATACTTAAATATAAATTTAATGAATTTATGAAACATATAATGAATTGGCAATTGGCAAACATTATTAAATGATTTTGCAATTCATAACATATATATTAAAATGCCTTCCATTTCGTGGACAACTTATTATACACAGTATTTTGTTATTTTCTCTTTAATTTTATTATTAATTAATAGTAATGATTGCTTGGGTTGTATTCTTTCGAAATGCAGTCAACTATTGATAGCTTTATTACTTTCTTGTGTTTTAACAAGTTTTATACAAAGATTCTCAAAAAAAGAATTCTTGAGCTCTAATGGAAAAGCGGTTTTAATTACGGGTATATTTTTGAGAATTTGAATTAAAATTTTGATAAATTGTGTTTTCCTTTCATCTTAAAAAGGTTGTGATTCGGGTTTTGGTAATCTTTTAGCATTAGAACTAAATAAACTTGGATTTAGAGTTTACGCAACAGTTTTCAGTACATTAAACACAGGTTCACAAGAATTGGCAAAAATGCGATATATAGTGATCGAATGAAAGTCATTAAAATGGATGTAACCAATGATGAAGAAGTTCTTAAAGTCTATAATGAAGTGAAAGAAGATTTGAAACTAAATGGTGACCAATTGTGGGCAGTGGTCAATAACGCGGGCATTGCCTTTTTTGGTCATATAGAATGGGGAACATTAGAGACATTCAAAAAATTATTTGATGTCAATGTTTTTGGTACTGTTAGAGTAACCCGTGTTTTTCTACCACTAATACGCAGTTCAAAAGGTAAAAGAATTCAAATTGAGTATACAGTACAATAACAGTTTACTTTTCAAAACTAATATCTTAGTAAATAGAAAACTATGTTTTAAATGATAAGCTGTAAATAAATTCCATCATTTCATTTGTTTAATGAGATTTAAATTTTAAAAATTTAGTTCATAATTTTCTTTGACGGAATATTATATTATTTTCTTATTTCTTAGTTAAATATGATTTTTAAAGCAAATTCTATTTATAACTTCTTTAAAACTTTATTCATTTTAAAAAAGATTATTTGCTAAGTCTATGTTTCAGTTGAAATCAATGCCTTAAACTTTTTTAACCTACGATCAGTTTATAAAAGAGGTTCAGTTTATTTTAAGGATGATCTTATGATAAATGGGTTATTAAAAGTTTAGTTTTCTAGTTTATGAAAAGTGCCGCAGAGATAACCGATATGTATAAAAGTGTGGAGTATAGCAAAATTTCTTCCACCCAAAAATCATAGTTCAGTATTTTATTGTAGATTAATTCTTTGAAAAAAGAATTTAAAGATGAATAAATAGAACAATATACTAATTTACAACTTTCCGATTTTATGTAAAGGAAGAATAGTAAATGTTGGAAGTATTGCTGGAAGATTAACCCTTGACAATTTCGGAACTTATTGCATGTCCAAATATGCTGTCACTTCATTTTCAGACGCATTGAGATGAGAAATGCATAAATGGGGGGTTAAGGTATCTATAATAGAGCCCGCAGTATTCAACACTAACATACTATCAGAGGAGAACATCATCAGCGCCTTTAAAAAGATATGGGACGACTCTACAAATGATGTAAAGAAAGATTACGGACAGAAATATTTTGAATACCAGAAAAACACTATCTATCAATTCAAAAAGAATTTTAAAGTAAGTGATAAATTCTATCTTGTGGTCAACGATATGATGGATGCGATTAGAAATATTGAACCAAAAATCAGTTACAGCCCGTGTGACGGAATTTATAATCGAATCGTATTAGCCGTTTGTTATTATATTCCAAACAGATATTATGATCAGTTGACATACTTTATGAATGATAGTAAACCTGATTTCATTCAAGAAAGCGAATAATGAATGATTTTTTTACTGCTTTTTAATATCAATCCAACTTTATATTTGTATTAATAAGATTCAGAATAAAAATTTTTAAAGCTAATCGAGAGGTAAACGATGAAAATCATATCTTTCAGTGTCAGTATATGAAATTTAGCTCATCAATGATGGCATATTTTGGCATCTCTAGCCTCTACCATACATTATCGACGTTCTATCTAAAATCAACTCTTAACTAGCGATGCACATAAGCGTAAGCAATATTCAGAATTCCAAAGCAAAATGTATATTAAACGAAATATCTATCAATTGAATGTCTATAAAATGATTGTCTATATAATGAGAAGATACCGTTTGAAGGATTTGATGATAATAGTTTCCAAAAAAAAAAATTCAATAAACTTACATTTTTATGGTAGGCTCACTCTGGCTTTACTCACCCTCATGCTATAACTCCTATAAATTGAGGTTTTGTGTACATCACTACTCTGAGCTTATGCGAAACGGTTTAGAAATTAATAATATTTTAGGGGTTCTGAGACAAAATTTTCACTTTATTAGATATCTAATTATATGTTATTAAGTTGGAGTTCACGTCAAGATATTAGATATTAAGTAAGTAACAAATTCAGCAAAACAAATAAACTCTTACAGAAATTGATTAAGTTTTGAGTAGTTCTGGGTATCTATTCTCAATAGAAAGCAACTTCGAGACTCATTCTATTTTCAATTTAATCATTTTTTTCTATAATCGTCATTCAATGAAAATTATAAGTTTAGTTATGCTTTCACAATAAGAAAATATCATGAGATTTTGTGTTAAAAATAGGGTGACCATATATTTTTTCCATGAATGCGGGACTAAAAATTAATAAGGGTCCCTTGTAATATTTTTGAAAACTCATTATCAAATTCAATTAAAAACACCAAATGAAATATGAAATCAAATAATTCACAAAACTTCGTAATCTTGATGTTGTGTTTATAAATCTTTTCAGTATGTCCTGAAAACTCATTTTTCAACAAGTTTTCATCAATCTGTCCGATCACATGTGCTAATCATCACAATCCTCCAAAAACTTGTGAAAAAAATGTGTCTTCAGGCATGTGAATTCAGGTTAGGTTATGTTTTATTAGATGCAAAGGACTCATTCCTCATATGTGTTACACCTGATCAATGTAATAAAGTCTGGTACTGAACAATCAGCTCTTGAACTTGACTTTCAATATGAACTTATTTATTGAATAAATGTATTCAATACCTTATTCTTAAAACATGCGTTTTTGAAGTCTAATTATAAGACAATGAAATAAGAAATATTTATTTCAAACAAAATATGAAAGCAAAGGGAAGAAGACTAGCTTTAGTATAAATATATATGTAAAGTAAAAAGTCCAAAACGGCCTGTTTTAATAAAGCTCTTTTTTAGACTTTTTATGTTTATTATATATGTATGGAGAGGTTAGTGTCCTCTCCCCTCCCGCTTTCATATTGAGATTTAAAAATCGTAAGTTTTGAGAATAAGGTTTCATTTGTTCTTTTAAAATATAAATGTCTGAAAAAATCATAACCTTCAGAATGGTTCAAAGAATTTAAGATATTATTATTTTGTAAAATAACATTAAATGGGTTCAACTTTTTCTTTAAATTAAAGAACACTTAATAAGAATCTCAATGTTTATAAGAATTAATATTATATTTCAAAGCACACACTTGTCATATCTTTGAGCTTGAAATCCATAGATCGCTAACTCTTCTCATTGACAGTTATGTTGCAGAAGTTGAAAAATTTTGTTATACCAGTTTCACAATGTTTTTGCTTCAAACTTCAACTCTTTCTGTGACACTTCAAAAAGTCTCACCTTATAATTATTGTACTTTTAGTGATCTCATACCTAACATGAGATTAATCCTATCATTGTTAAAATTAATCAGTCTAATACTGAACCTCAACTTATACTCTAGAACTTTCCTAACAATAACCTAAATGTATAAAAAACGTTAACATTATGTATAATAAGTCAGTCCTTAAGTTAGTATTAGTTGTCGTTATTATAAGTATACTCTTATTCATTATGTAGTGCTCATAACGCACACTTCAATAGGCTTTAAACCTTATTACAATATGTAGGATATTTCGATATATTTCACAAATTAAAATGAATTTATTTTTGTTTTAAAATAAAAATATTATTTTATTTAACTTTATTTTAATACATAAAACTTTTTTGATTTAATGCTTCAACTATTGGTTTTATTTTTGAATGAATATTACAATTTTGTTCATACTATTTAAGTGAAACGGATTAGCTTTAAATAGGTTAAAATAGTTTAAAGAGTTTTACTGACCATAGAGGTCAGAATAGAAGAAATACGTTTAAACTTATAAACTAAATTCTTGACCTGAAACAACAGGACTAAGATTATATTCAAAATGCTTGAGAAAATAAAAATAGAAATATTGAAATATAAATTTAATTAATACCACAACCTTACAAATAATAAAGGCTTCTCTTGAATAAAAGTGATTTCAATTATATTATATTTAATTATTTATTTTATATTATTATTCAAGTCTTCGACAATCCATCCATAGATAGCCAAGAGCTAACCCCTACACCTATACAATATTGGGTGTTATATTTCTATAAAATATAAGTAAAAAACCTCAAAAACACATTCAAATAACACAACAAAATTACTTGAAATTTTCAGTCAGTTTTATTCTCATTTTAGCAGTTCTGTATGGATGATACTTTTCTCATAGATTTATATTAAAGAAAATATTTGGTGAGCTACGGGCGGAGCAGAAGTCGATAAAGGTGTCATTCGATTCATCTCTAAAAGCAGAGTAAATGATACAAGGTGAAACTTTAACCCCCCTCTAAATTTTGAGGATTCCTGAAATCGCGTCCTCCCCAGAGGTTTAGACCTTGTTGAGCACTGGCCTAAATATTGTGTTGCGATTTCTATACTAATTATGAAATTGAGAAATATTATGAATTATTGTTTTCAAAAAATTCATCAAATTTTGATAAACAACTTAATAATCATTATCTCTAATGCATAATATTCTTGAAATGATGAGAAAAAAATATATTTTCTTCATCATTATCGAAGCGAAAACAACATTAATATTTTCTCAATTGATGTAAAAATGTTTATTAAGATTAAAATTTGTCATCATTATCATTAAGTTCATAATAAAAATCAAATATATTTTATGGTTTTTTCCCATAAATGGAATAATGAATTGTTTTATTAATAAATTGATGATTTGAATTAAATTTTAGAAATGCAATAACAAACCATTTAGCAAATGATAATTAATAAAAATGCTTTTTACTTAAAGCATCATTCGATCTATAACATTATTTTTGAACAATTTTTGCAAGCATTTAAAAAAACTTTTCAAATATTGAGTATTTTATTATTATTTGAAACACTAGTATAGAAAAAATTAATATAATAGAAGAATAAGTGCGTATATTATTGTAAAAGAAATGAGTTTCATAATGTCTTTATATAACAATTAAAAAAATGTTAATTTCTGTTAAATATTCTGTAAAAAATAAGTTACTTATACTTAAAATAAACTGAAATCATGGAACATATTTGCGGTATATTTGATGAACAGAAAGAGTTGGCATCAGTTGAAGAACTTACTCTCAACAGAATAATCACATTTATATTTTATTGGGCACCACCGTTTGTAATCAGTAAACATGAAAAAATGAAAAATGATATGCTATGCGGTCCTTTTATAGGATTTATAAAAGAGATATCGATTCAACATAACTATAGGTTTGTATCAATTAACAGTAAATTTGTTTCAATAAATAGGAGGTCTAAAAATTACTAAAAAGATTTATTGTTGAGCTTAATCTAATATAGAAAGATATTTTATAAAAACTTAATTTCCAGTTTGCTTCGTGTGAAACGAATTGATTACATGGACTCTAAAACACTGTTATATTTATATCCAATAACACAAGCAATTGTTGAAAGAGTAAATGTCAATTTCGGAGCAGGACTTGCAAGTTTGACTCGTAATTTAAGTATTATATCTGAAGGACATATTCTATCCACAGTCAGACCTGGAAAAAGACTCACTTTTGAATACTTCTCAAGTTTAGATCCATTTATTTGGATAACAATCTTATTAACGCTCATTATATTCTCATCATTGATGGCTCTCATTAAGAGATCATTCAAAGCATTTTCAGAGAACTTTTGGCTTTTTCTCTCTCTCCTACTTTCGGAAGATATACCGAAAAAACAATCGCCTAAACGATTACCAGAAAGAATATTATTCTGCTTTTGGATGATATTCAGTACAGTAATTCTTTGTGCTTTTTCTGGTGTTTTGTTTGGATCTTTCATAAGGAATATTCCAAATGATGTGATCGATTCATGGGATGAGCTTTATATGCGAAAAGAGTTTCGAATATATTCATTGAAATTATCATTTCTCAAAAATTTTGTCGAAATCTATAATAAATCTAGCAATGATAAGGCTCAAGATTTCAATAGAAGAATCGATACAATTAGCGAACGAGGAATGAATGCAAGGAAAATACGATCCATTATTGAAAATGTCACTACAAGTAATCGTGTACTTACAGGTCAACAGTTTGAATTAGAGGCCATTAAAACAAAGTTTGGTAAATATTACAATAAATCAATTCATATTTCGAAATATGGTGGAGGAATATCTCCATATTTTTTAGGATTAAATACTAGGATTGACTTTGGATTAAAAACACATATAAATAGACTGTAAGTCAAATAAAGTAAATTTTCATTTATGAAGAAATATCAGATTTTTTGCATTTTTGATGATTAGTATATCTAAACTGACTGAGACTGGAATTTATGATCACTGGATAGTTATGTCGCTCAGATTTGATAACGGAGTCTCAAACGATGGCAAAATCGTTGAAGTTATAGGCGATTCTCTGACTCTCACAAATACTATTGATGTTTTCAATTTGTGTATTTCTGGTTGTTTAGTATCGCTTTTTGTTCTGATAACTGAAGTGATTTATTATTATTTAAACATAAATTATTTCACTCGAAGTTAAGTAGGATTCATATTTCTGAATAATTTAAGATGATCTGCTTCTCATAGTTAGAAATCTTCTCATTTTTATATGCCAACAAAGCATATTAAAATAATTGCTAAAAACATTTTAAAAATCTTAAATATCAGGACCTTGAGTGGAGTAGAAATGCATCAATTATAAAGAAAAATATAAATTGATCTTTATATTTCAGACTTATCTATGGGTTTAAAGGGTTGAATACTGTAAGTCAGTGCCGTAACCAGGAATTTTGGTCTGGGGAGCTAAATATTAAGCTAAACATATCTGGGAAGCTAAATATATAATTAAAAATTCTTTAAGGGCTAAATAAGTGGTTAGACATGTCTGAAAGGGCCGAAACTAACTAATTCTAAATTTTGCACTCATAAATCAATATATTTGGAAATCTTTGGGAGGCTATAACCCTCCAAGCCCCATAGCTAGTTGCGGCACTGCTGTAAGTGTTAGTAGAAAAAGATGTCATTTTACAATATGATCATTGGAGATACTCTTATTTGTTCATAAGATGTCAACAATTTGCAAAATATCCATATTATATGATTGTTTAAATATATATTAATATTAATTAACGACCACATTTGATAAAATCTCTTTAAACCAATTAATGGTAATATGAGTCGCAAAACAGGAAATTTACAATTGAAAAACAGATTTAATTAACAAATCAAATTTAGAATATTTTTGAATATTGAAAATTCATACTTCATATTGACAGACTCCTTTTATTGATTATTTTATCCCCCTTTCTTGTTTCCCATTGCTAAAATGTTGATTATGTTTGGGGGAATAATATTAACAAAAATGTATGATATGTTTCCACTTTTTGTCGATATGAAATTGTAATGAGGGGTTCCCTCTTTCATAATCTGAAAATGCTTTAGGGAAAAATCATTTACTTAAAAATTATGTATAATCCGCCCCCCTTGTATTTATATTTTAGTTGTTTATTTTAAAGTTATGCATTATAAATAATTTTTAAAAGTATAAAAAGAGATAACAATTTATTATAACTTACTTCTTCTCTTTGTATTTGTTTGTAGTCTAACGTGCTGTCTCTCTCACATTAGTTTTAGTTTACAGTATACAATATTGTAGTGCAATGATATTTAGATTTAAATATAATAACCATTTTTGTGTTCGTTTCACTTTGTGTGTGTTTTTATGTAATAAAAACTTAGAAAAATCCAAAACCTGTGTCTCCTTCATTTTATTTAAGTCATAATAATAAAATTATCAAAAAGTACAGTTTAGCTTAAAAAGGTGCTGACAATATAAACATTGATAAAGAATAAAATTAATACAACTAAAATAATAAGTATAATAAGTGCCATTTGTCTGATAAATAAGTCATAGGAATATTAAGTAATTTTCATTGAAATGAATTGAATGTTCTTAATTAGATTTTCAAATATCTCTTACAATTCATGATATTTTCATGTGAAAATAATGTTTAATTTCAATAAAAACTTAATTACTAATGTTTTGAATAAGAATTTTGTGTCCTATAAAAGTAGGAAACAGTAATTCACTCTACTATCTAAAAAAATAAAATTGGTTTTTTATGACAGCAAAAATTATAAAAATTTGATTTGGAGGCCTTTTTCATTCAAATTCTTAACTCATCAAATATCTCACCAC
>JAQFZT010002112.1:0-12544 GCA_034696325.1 Camisiidae sp. | reverse complement strand
ACAGATTATCACAATAATAAATCAGTGAAATAACATTTATTGGTTATTTCTGGCACTTAAGTCTAGTTTAAGACTGTCTTAAGTCTTCATTTGGTTAAAGAAACCAAATATTTTCAAATAATATTACTTTTTACAAAAACAATTATATCTCAGGTATATGTTTTCGAAATTTGTCGACAATTGTTCAGAAAATTCAAGTGCGCAAAAAGTGAAGGTCAAACACGACCATTTGCTCTAATAATTTATATGAAAAATTTCGAATTAGAGAATACAAAAGTGTTTTTGCATTTTTTCTGTTTCAGACTCTACTCAGAAGGCTTTGTTTTGTTGCACAACTAGTGTGTAGATTAGTTTAAATAAGTGATCGAGTGATTTGTCATTAGAAATGATGAAAAATGTGATGACAAATGTTGGAGTGTTAGGAAAAATATTTGACTAAATTAGTGATAATTGGCTGGTGAGCAGTATTTATCGATTTGTAATTCTCAAAGGATCACATAAAATAAAATAACAAGAAAAGTGCTTTAAAACAAATGTTTTGAAGTGTTTGATACAAAAAACGCAAGAATCTGAGCGCATAAGAAAGACTCAACTTATCTCAAACAATAGCTTTGACAATCGAGATATTAGAGTTTAACTTATTTAGTTCAAAACTACTATCTTTACAATCTTACAAATCTCTTTGGCTGAAGGCATTCGAGTCGAGTTTGAGATTCTTTTTGTCTGAATATAAAAATAAATATATTCTATATTTTTGAACTCGTGGAGGAACAGAACGAGTTTATGGATTCATACTTTCTGGATGTCTATCCGTAGATAAGATAACAATGGAATTGTTGCAGAAAATTGAAAATTTCTATATAACTCAAATGTCCAATTGTTGTCAGAATTGTATTTTCAGCTCTTTTACCGTTAAAATTGAGTTTAAATATAAAAAGGGCTATTGATTAGGTCTCATCTCATGCTTAACATGATGTTACTGTTAAAGACAACAGTATAATGAGTGAACTTTTTCATGTGTGATCAGTCATTCAGTCGAGTGAACTATTCAGTCGTTCTTAATTTCAAATTCATTTCATACTTAATCCTAATACTTGAGTTGAGGATCATTTGCGAACAGATATACAACTTTTGACTTAATACTGGAAATCACTGTAAGACTTGGTATTAAATTATATTTCTTTCTTTCATTATTGGATACTTTAAATGGATTTCTGTGAAGATGACGTCCTGTATGGTTACGAAATAGACTAGAATCTGAAGCTCTAATTGATAGGATTTGTTAATAAGGAATGTTCACAATCAAGTTGAAGCACATCTTAATTTGAAGAATGGTTAGGCTAGTGCTTAAAGAAAAAAAGTATAAAAATGCAATTTTAATATTTGCGGCTAAATTGAAGAGCATTACAGAACAAACATAAATTGAGTACAAACAGAACTGAAACTAATGAAAAAAGTGGAACCATGTGTGCAAATGAAACCATTGTATATGTAATATTAATCGAATACATTCCTACTTGACTTATAAAAGTGAAATATATTCTAAGGAAAGCCTAAGTTATGAAGATATACTTATATGTTATGTAATGCACAACTCATTTGTGTGGTTTTTGCTTTTTATTTTTGTAGGACATAAAAGCCATTCCGAACTCAATCCAAATGTAAGTTCAGAGGAAAAGCTAAGAAAAATGACAATTCAAACTTTCTAAAAATAAACCCCATTTCAGACCCCATCAGTGAAACTTTATTATGATTTACTTGAAAATAAACTGCATTTTTTGAAACAGTTCGCAGACAAAATCCATGGGTTTATCATTTTATTAAAATTTCAATTTGAAAATTATGTTTATGTCAATCTGAGAATTTTAATTACACTAAAAGTAAACTTTTAACGTAACGGTTAGTATAACATTAGGCTTTCGTTTATACTTCACTTCAACTATACCTCAGTTTAATGTGGTTTGAGTTTATGGCAGAGAATGGCATCGAGTAATACAGTATTCGTAAAGTTGGCATAAAAAATATGATCAATACATAGCTTGCATTACACTTTTCTATGCTATGCATTATTCTCTCCATTCATTTACTAACTCAATGAAATGATATGTTATAAACATCAGTGTTAGTGCTCTTCCAGAATATTTTCATTATAACTGTAACCAAAATAATAAAATTCAATCTCGAGACTTGAGCTCTAACATGATATAAGCGAATCGATAGAAATACATATCATTAGACATTTGCATAATTGACTGATAATTAAATTTTGACAACTTTTTGTGCTTCGCCATTAGTAGATCCACATTTTAGACATGTTTTGAGTAAATTTAGGCATTGATCTGATGATCTCATACTAAATAATATATGCAATTAAATTGGTTTATTATGGCTTTTAGCGTAATGTTTGCTCATTAATGATAAGCTTTGAATGCTATGCGAATGCGTTTGTATACTTCAAATCTACTCAATTAACAAGTTGTTAAGCATTTCATTCTAGTGTATTTCGACTCTTAGAAACTAAATCTATTTGACTAATGAAAAGTAATCGGTTTTATTCAGACTAAATTATAAATTACTTCTACTTATCATTAATACCTGGAGTACGGAATAAGAGATTTTCATTAAAAAGGATCGAACGCATCAATTTCTCAATATGTCCGTTAAAATAAAAGTTAGGAGTCTTTAAATATACAATAATCATATTCTTCTTTGGATTCATTTCATGTATAATATAATACTTTAGGCTCGAAAAAAACCATTCATGCAATTCATGTATAACTACAAATCCTAAGACCTATTTTTTGTACATTTTCTCTATCTTTTTGAGTTTATTATAAAAAGCTTTTTGTTTATTGGAAAGTCTCGTTTGAGAAGTTCTGCGATCAAGACGTTCGCGATATTAATGCATTATTTAATTGAGTGCAATATAAATGCGAATTAAAAGCTGTAATTAAACTTTTAGCGCTTGTTTTCTCACTTAACTACTAATGCCTTTATCTATTTCTCATGATTTTCTGTCTAAGTGTGTAATTCATTGTTAAACTTTTCTCGTTAAGTTTGTCATTATCTCATCAATTCTTTAAGGATAGTATTTCTTATAAGACGAGCAAAATATCAAAATATTTAGAATTTGCAGAAAATTTTCATTTGAGAAAAGACAAAACAATTATTAACCGAATGTTGAATAAATAGTTTAATTAACTCTTTTTCTTAGTGAAGACTTTATTGAGAAATGAAAGATAAATTCCAAGCGCTTTCGACCTGAACAGAAGTGCTCGTAAGGGAAACCAAATGTTAATATGAGATGACTATAACTGAAATGAAAGGGGAATTCAAGGCTTTATTCTCAAGCAGAACTTCACTGAATAAGTGTTTTGCCGGTCAAGAAATTCAATCAAAATCTTTTTCTAGGTTTAAGAGATCCGGTTTCACCTATTTTTATTCCGGTTCTCTCCCGGAAAGTCATTTTGTTTACTAATTAAACGAAAAATGTAGCAAAAGTGTGAAGAATTTCTATTGAAAGCTAAGAATATTGCGATTCAATGATTGTATGCTTTCATTGCAAACCAAATGTATACATAACATGAATCATTAATGATAAAAGTTTTGATAAAAATTATCTTAAGTAAAAATTTACTAAACTTTTTATTCAAACTTTCAAATTGAGTTTTATAGACTCAACTTAAGACAGAACTCAACCATAAGTAACAGAAACTGAAGTAAAGGAAATGATAATCAAATAAATTCATTGAAAATAATGAATATTTTTACCTTAATTAAGATTAAGTCCCAAGTCGTTAAAGAATCTCATTTCGAGATTAATATTGATTACATGATAACATCTTCAGACATATTCCAGACTTAAGCACAAATTGGGTAATCATTAGAGAATACGGCAAAATAAACTTATGTTTCGCTATTCAATAGTTAATAATAATAAATCTCATTCACTATGAGCTGCGATTCAACGTAAAACTCAGTACAACTCAGCTTTTGATACACAACTCCTTATCGAGTAATGCCTGTTCTCGTCATTATTCAAACCAAAGACTAATTTATTAATTATAATTCAATTTTCAGAGTCTTAATGAGAATCAGATTAATATTTATTGAATGCTTAGTAATGTTCGCGAAAATAATAGGTGTTTCGACTCATAAAATGCATTTTTAACTGATATTATGAAACATCTGTCTAACAGTTTTGTGTTAACTCTCAAAACACACGAAATAAACTTTTCATTAATAATAAATATTAAATATGTAGATAAAAGTGAGTTTATGTTTAATAATACACTCATTTTGTGGTGTGAGATAAAAACACTTGACTTGAAATACAGTACAGAAAATCTTTTGTAAGTCTATTATTATATGAAATGTTTGTCTTATGTTTCAAATTAATCGTCAAATGAATTGATATGAAAGGAAACAATAGTGAAACTGTTGCTCAAAATTGTTATCAATTTGAAAATAACTCAAATAATTGAATTTTAATCCACAAAACAACGCTTTATTTCTTTATCAAATTCAACCATAAATATACTAAAAATAAATTTAATTAAAATAAATAAATAAAAAGTCATCAATTCATACCCGCATTACTTAAATAATTGTCTTTTGAGTTGTTATCCATATTTCAATCAATTCTTTATTGATTATTAAACTTTTTAAATGATTATTATTTCAATTTTATCAAATAATTGATTTTATGGAGAGTTTAAAGTAAGTTTTGATAATTTATAGTTTAATAAATGAAAACAATAGTTATCAATACAATAGTGTTAATGTCGCCAAACAGTTGACTCAATCATATATGAAGTGACGTTGCATTGAAGTAAAGTCTCTCAAATCCCGACTAACTGTAAGGCAATGCTTACCATTGCTCTCACTTTCAATGCTGATCAGGTTTCGCCATCTGTGCCGTATTTCCCAACTAATAGCTTCAAATACAAGGTTCTTCATTCAAATCTTAATTTAGTTGTCAAATATATAATTATTCATTAATAGCACAAAATTTCATTTTCTGAGTTAATCAAAATCACATTTATAACAATTTAGGTCCGCATCAGTTTCTTTTCATTTCAAATCTTCTCCACTAGTAATTCAAGTAAATCTAAGAATTTATTTCTTATCTAAATGTTAAATAAAATTTAAGTTTCTCTACATTGAAATCCCATTGAATTAAATGAAATCTTTATGTAAATCAAGTGAACCAGGACTCGATTCATTCATTCAACAAAATGGTAAGTTTGATGTCAGATAGAAAATCGATACTTAAAGTCTTCATTTTCACATTTACTATTCTAACCAAATTCTCAGAAACAAATATTAATTCTCACTAGAATTTCATTTTCTTGTTAGAATCAAATTATTTTTTGAAACTTTTAAAATATTAGAATTATCATGAAGTGATTCTTAATGTTGGAAATAGTTCTAACTTTTACGAACTAAACCAACTGAAGTCTCAATTTTCTGAATCAAACTTGAAAATTTTCAATAAGAAATCAAGTATTTTTGTATTACATCAAAAAATTCAAATGCTTAAAGTCAATGAAAGTGCTTAAAGATATTTTTAATAATGTCAAAATTTCAAAAATATACTGAGTATTCAATAATAGTTTCAAACTTTTAATTATTTTTCTGTATTCTTATCAAACTTTGAAAATTAAAAATAGTTTTTGTGCTTCATTTCAAACGAATGATTATTTAATTAGCTCTCAATTGAATAATACTCAAGAGTGAGTCTGAAGACTGATCAGTAGTTGATAGTTAACATTTCCTAACACAAAATCAATGATAATGAGATGAATGCCTGAATTTGCTGTTATGTCAACAAATTATCTCATTATTGTTTGAGGGATTAGTTTTATTATTTAATAAACTCTTAAATGAAAGTCAAGTGTTTGGTTCTCCAAATAAATGTTAATGTAGATTATAAATAGCGTATCTGTGATACCATTACTCATATTTATTGCCTTATTTTATGGATCAGAAAATTCTTTCTATTCAGTACAGTGATCGCCAACCTTTTCAGCCGAAAGGGCCAGAAAGACATCAGTGGGGCCGCAAAAAAAATATTTCCATAAAAAAGTATGATTTTAAGCCTATTCTTATTGAAATTAAGGCTCACCAAAGTTTGTAAACTACTACTACTGTAGCTCCAAATGCCTCAGAGGGCCAGAAAAAATCATCCAAAGATCGCATCCGGCCCTCGGGCCGCCACTGTACTAGTGTATGCTCACTACTGATAACTTCTTTCCTGTTTTGTAGGTTTAAAAAATAGATAAATGCAATTTTCTTTCACGTTTTGCAATCGTAATTCTAGTCAAGTCTCAAATATATGTAACTTATGTCTGAAATTGTAAAGTAAATAGATTTAATTCAAATCACAACATATCTCAGAGTTGAAACTGTGGCATGAATACTGTATAAGGTTAGGTTAGGTTCCAGTTCTATTTTATTTAGTTAAGTTATAGTCAAAATAAAAAGCCTTTAAGTTATATTTTCAATTTACAAAATTTATTTAATTTCACAAATATGCAAATCAATTAAATATAAATTACAAACATTTAAATCGATTTTAATGTCTTATTTTATTGCAAATCATAAATCAGATCTAAATATTCATTAGAGTCTCGACCGAAGCCAACCTCGAGAGTCGCTCGAGTTTCTTTGTTTTACTTATAAATTGCATGGTATTAAAGGATAAGTCATATAATTACAACTTTTTGGAAATTTTAATGGAAAGTTAAGTAAAGTTTTAAATGAAAACTTTAATCATATCAAGTAAACAAAATCTATTATAAGATATTATATAATATTAGTATTAATGTTTCAATAGTTTAAAGTTTTGTCAACAAAAAAGAAGCTTAAATTAAATAACAAATTAATTATTTATGCAAATGAGATGTTTTGAAGTAAAGAATGGAAATAATTTAGAAAATGAGGCAAAAAGTTAAGAAAAAAAGTTAAGAAAATTAAGTTAAAAGTGAAAATGAGCCAAATTTGAAACTTTGACAAAAGAGATGTAAAAGAAAGCTACAGATAGAGCAAAACCAATACTAATTAAACTGAATGAATAGACATAAATAGAGGTAGAAATGAATTGGAAGACAAAGAGATCTGCAAAATCAGCGAAAGTGTTTCCGTAATAATTTGTGTCCAATTGGTTTTTGCGAATAACTGTTTGAAGAGTTTTGATTGCAATCCAATACGCGATACTAATAGTGGCAAATCTAATAAGACTAATAGATGAAAGACTCCAAACAAGAAGCTGTGCCTCATCGTCATACTCAAGATCATAAGCTATATCTCTAAAATAAACCATAAAATAAGCCAATCCTTGTATTTCTAGATACCAAACAGTGGCGCCTATTCTTCGCGTCCATTTCCAGAAACTGCTTTCATAATCGAATAGAGAGAAGTCAGTCAGCGGTAACATAAGGGTCGAGAAGATGGCCAGAAAACAATAATACGCCAAGTAATACCAGTTGTCGTACAGACAAAAGGGTAAGATTTGGCCCATGAATTTCATGTACAATACTATCGATAGACTAATGATCGCTAAAATAGTTGTGTAAATGCAAAGTATTGGCCAAACACTTAATATCGACCAAATCATAACAAACACTTTGGACACTAATCCAACTCTTGCTCTTTCGATTTTAGTTTTGTTTCCATTTCCGATCTCTATCATTGACGGATGCATTATTAGGCCTTCGTTTATATTAATTGACATCTTGTATATAAGGTTTAACTTAATATAGATATCAATCAAATTATTTTCATTTTGATTCAATTCTTTAAACAACCCATTCGTACAACTTTTATCCACTTTTATGCGACTCCAACTTTATCGCAATTTTTGCAGTCTTTAGTTCGCAAAAATTTCTCAATTATTAATATAATTTGCTATAAATCACAGATTACTGTTCATTCAAGTTTATTAAGAAAATTATAGTATTATAACTTATTTTAAATTTTTAGTCTTCGATGCGTTTTTCTATTTCTTTAAATATTTTTTTCTTCATATAAGGCAAAGAATAGCTGTATTTTTAATAATTCTCAACTTTTTAGGTATTAAAAGATATTAATAGTTAAGATGAGATCATTTCCACAAAGTTATACCTCAAAGGAATCTTGGATTAAATTTATTTAATTTTTTCAAGACACCCAAAATGATGAATCGTTAGCAAAAAAAGTTTTCTTCTCTTTTTTTCAATGAATACTTTAAGTTTTTGTTGTTATGAAGAATTTTTCAATTTAATGCCGCAAACATTATGCAAATTAGTCTTATGATTCAATATTAAGTTTTAAGCATTCTTTTCAAAGAAATTTTAATGATGAGAAATTTAAGTTTGTTTGTATTGGTTTTTATTGAAGAAATAGTTTGATGGAAAAGAATATATTGTTTGGTTAAAAAAATAACTTAATCCGTTTTTAATTCAATAAATCATTTATAAAAAGACTATAAGTCATTAGCATAATGTAATTTTTCACTGTATGAAAGTTGTAGGTTAAGAGTGCTCGGAATTTCAATTTTAGCTTCATTTTGTTTTTTGAGAAAATATATTTTAATGTTTAAGTTTTAATATATTTTGGCATATTTTAATGTAATTATTTATAAGTGTATAAATTCTTGTGAACTACTAGTACATAGTATGGTAAGGTTAGGTTCTCACTCATTTGGTGATTCCTGGACTTTCCAAAGGTTCTGGAAGGGTCTCAACGTTCTAAGATGTTACGGAATTAATAGATCTTATTGTAAATCATTAGTAAAAAGTACTTCTTTTGGGTATTAAGACTTTTATTATTCATAAGCTATGGACAATTTAATTGAAAATTTCTTTCTTAATCTCAACTCTTAAGGGTATTAATTAAAATCTCATACCTCAATGACTCAAAACTTTCTTCACACAAAGCTAAAAAACATCTTTATATAATTATTATAATTATATCTTTAATTATTGAAGGTTTACTGTAATACAAGAGTTATCAATCAATAAAGGTTTTTCTCGCTTTCCATATGTTGTATTACTCAATGTATTACTATTGAGTTTATTTCAAAATAATATTTTCAATTAAACCTTAACTTTAATGTATGAATAATTCAATTTTAAGCAATATTTTCTTCTACAAGATTCAATAACTGCGATGGAAACTAATCATGAGATTGTTTTTGAAAAAAATTAATTAGCTTTAGGCTGATTGCAAACACTTAAATTTATTAATTGTATGACATCAGCTCATTCTTAGTATTAGATCATCAGAGACTTGTTCTACAGTAAGCTTAAGATTGATTTCTCACCTATAACTGAATCAAAAATACTTGAAGACTAGCATTTCTGAGATAATACTAAGTTATACAAACTCTCTTTCGAAACTTTTGAATAAGAAACTCATTGGATTAGAAAAGCTATTAAGGAAGTAATAATTCAAAGAGATTCAGTGGTTCCGATACCTTATAACTAATGTATTAGTGCGCTGTCTATTTTTATTGTTATCAAACACGCACTCTTCCAGTTTTTTTTACTTTCTCATGGAATGACTTTATTTGTGTATATACTTTCACCTAAACTGAAGCTTTGAATTTCCCCCTATTATTGAGTTTTCCACTCTAGAAAATAGGATTTTGGACACAATCAATGGAAATAATGCACTGCTAAACTTGAATTATTTGAATAATTTATAGAATAAAATGACCTCAAAAAATGATATTTTTGCTTTCAAGTTCTAACTAAATAAATGAAATCAAAGCCCACATATCGAATGCTTCAGATGGTTGATTATTAATGCAAACAGAAATTGTTCTAAATAAATATTAAAAATTATAGTGAGTTTTACAAAAATTGGTCACTTAGAAACGAAATGTACAAGATTCAAAAGATATGCAATGCAAATTATTTGTTAACATAAACCTTTTGACGTAAAGACAAATTATATTCCAAAAAGAATAAAAATTTTTTACTTAAGATAGTCTGAAGATCAATACTCATATTATTAGGAAACTTAAATGAAACTTAAATAATAACTTTAATTGATATTCGCATACCCAAGACATT
Source organism: Camisiidae sp. (assembly GCA_034696325.1). Classification (NCBI taxonomy): domain Eukaryota; kingdom Metazoa; phylum Arthropoda; class Arachnida; order Sarcoptiformes; family Camisiidae; species Camisiidae sp. The sequence goes on along the minus strand of JAQFZT010002112.1, from coordinate 2,486 downwards.
GGGTACGGCCATACATAAAGATAGTTATTTGTAAGAACTGAAAATTAATTACTAATAATTTGGTTATCATTATAATAATATGAATACAATAATGACATTGATTACTATAAACGTTTAAATATCATATTATAAATACTAGTTATTCCAACTTTTCCTTTTTATTAATGTATTAATTTTAAAGCCAAATAAAGCTATCAATTCAAAAGCAACTTATGGTAAAATATAGTTATCTTTAATTATATGATACGTAAAATAGTAAGAAATAAAAGTAAAGAGTGTTTGAAAAAACGTGAATTATTATAACTTTCGGCGATTTAGTCAACACTTCACGATTTATTCAGGATTTTGAAGGACAAGTTTTCTTTTATCATATTTTTCTACTTTTTAAGCTCATGTCTCATCTCATCGGAAAACATTACAGTATTATAAACATCACCGAAATATAATTTAAATACATATAAAATTTAATTTCGTGTTTAACTACATGTTATGATTGATTAAAGATTTACAAAAAATAAACAGATAATTACTTCTTAAATTGAAACATAGAATAAATTTCAACTTTGTGGCAGATTTAATGGCAGTTTTAAGGCCGTAAATATTGTTTATTAACTTTATTCTCTACTTGTAGTTCTTTTGGTCGGAATCTTAGTTTTTGCGTAGAATTTAGGTTTTGACGTTTTTTTGAATCCTGGTCTTGATGTTGGTTTAAATTTCTTTCTGAGATTTCTAGGCTTAACATTTTCTATTTCTTCGCCTAAGTAATTGCCTATAAAATGAAGAATGAATGTGAATGTTGTCATGTTTGCTATATGATCAAACCTGGTGGATCGTAGTTGCACACTGTGAAAGTTCCACCAACTTTTCCTCTACTGATTGCTTGTCCGCATCCCATTTTGCGTGAATCTCGCCATACCTTTAAAACAAGACAACTTAAAATAACAAGGTTTTGCTCATACTCTAATATTAAACATCAAAATTAACATAATCTCAATCTTTCTGATGAATTTTTTAAGAATGAAAGAGTTTTCTTACAACTTGAGTGAAATGTCCATTTTTAGAAGTAATATTAGGCTTAACAAAATTATAAATTTTCCATTCGTCGTACCACAACTCAAGTGGTATTTTGCAATCCACAGGTTCTATTGAATTCCACGCAAGATTCTCTCCATACTCCAAGTCGTCGGGATGGTAAAAGTTAGTGCCATCTTTTCTAGCGATTTCCACTGCACGATATCGTGCAAAATCTTCGAGCTATAAAAAGAGTACATTATAAATATCGTGATTACTCTCACTTATTTAATGAAGGAAAGATTCATTGAGATGTCATTTTGAACATTTAATTTCTATATCACGACTTGCGTAAGTAAAATAAGGTCATCATTTTTGTTGGAGAACACTTATGGATATTCTTGAAGATCAAGAATACCATGAGTCTCCTTACACACATATATAGCGTTTATTCATCTTTCAATGTAATATTTGTCAACTTGAAATAGTTGGAAAATTTCCGCACATTAATTCCATAGCATATGTGTCAAGAATGTACATTTGGTTCAATAAAGTCCATGTATTTGTTAAAAATTTGTTAATCTATAAATTCATTCAAAAAGTTTTATTATCGCTCCGAATATATTGACGACAATACAATTTCTCATACTTTTGTGAAGTATTGTATTAGCATAAGAATCGCTTTATAGAATACTTATTACGTAATAAAATTCTATGAAATTTTCCGAAAAAGTTCATAAATATTCTTAAGAAAATTCTATACAATTGCATAACTCTTTGAGAGTGGCATTCAATCATAAAAACAGTTACAGTTTGGGGTTCTCTTAATTTGTAAAACTTCTCACATTAAATGGTGATAAAAACTTGACTATCACTAAAACGATAAAACTTAAGTTTCTATACTTTAGTTTCTATACGAATTTGAATCGTAAATTTCAATTATAAAAAAGAATCTTAATTACAATATTAGTCTAAAATACTTTGTAGATAAAGATTGAAATTCGAAGAAAAAGAAGGAAAATATTTTCGTAAAAATACGTTTTCTGACTCATTAAATATAATAAAATATTGCTTTAATGCTTTTACTTAATGTCGTGCAGAGAAAAGATGATTGATTTGAAATTTGAAAGTAAATCTTTCAGAAAAATCAAATTAAGAAATACATTGGAGTTATGGTGAGAGACAAGAAATGCAAGAAACGATTGCTTACGTGACATAACATTCTGTTGCGAAAAGTTTAACCTAAAGTTATCATTCAGTTATTCAAAAGAATCTATTTTAGAGTTAAGAAATCACTACATTATGAGTTGTGTTCTCTGCAAACATTGAATATTTATTGCTATAATTATTTGGAAATAAGATATGAATGTTGAATACCTTAGCGCTATGTCTAAGTGGAGGTGAGCCGTGAAGTTTGCGATAATAGTTATGCCATTTAATACAATCAATTTGAAACTTTCCGGTCGATGTTTCGA
>JAQFZT010002111.1:0-12545 GCA_034696325.1 Camisiidae sp. | reverse complement strand
ATGTTCATCACTAATTTGGCACTTTCTGATATATTCTTGTGTGTGTTTGCCGTTCCCTTCACTCCATTATATCTTTTAACTTATAAGGAATGGGTGTTCGGGACTGCTCTCTGTCATTTGGTTCCTTTTGCACAAGGTTTGTATTTTCATTATTATTATAACTTTTTAATTCATTCATTTTTATTTCTGCTAATTTATGTCAGAATACCGTTTAACTAAAATTTATTAATCGAAGTCAATCTTCGCACAGAAAAAAAATTTCAGACACTTTTCAAGACTTACTTTCCTTTTTGTTTTAGGTAAAAATCCTTTATTTAAAAAGATATTTAGTGCACTTTTCCATAATGGGGTTATTATTTTTGTTTAGTTATCATTCAATTGAGTTATAAGTTGCAAAAAAGTATTAAATACTTTATGTGATTTTCTAAGAGTGTGAAACTTTTCTGCAACCCTTATAGTATTTGGAGATCTATTTTTCTTTGCTTTACAAATATATAAACTGAAACTTTCGAGAGAAATAAGTTATTTGAAGCTTGTATTTATTTTTTCTTCTTTCAATATCGGATACATTATTGATATATCAAAAGGAATTAATTTTCTGTACTTATTTGAGGAAAATAAAGTATCTAAAGTACTCTTTTGTCATAATAGAGTTTTCATTTTGTATGCTATGGCTATAAAAATATTAAATTCTTGAAATAAGTAGAATCCATCTCTATCGTGATGGATGTTAAAAATGTTTGAGCATTTTCTTTGTCAAACTAAAGTATACATTAAAAATATAAGTTTGAGCTCTTTGAATAATTCTTATGCCTTCCAGTAATACAAATAACATATTTCTTAATAATTTTTTTGCTGAACTTATTGAAACTCCAGTACAGAGTAAATAGAATTTCCTGTACTTTCAAATATTTTCTTTGAGTAATAACTAATCTTTAGAACTCTTATAAAGTTCAGAATAGTTTTGAATGTACAGGAAATCTTATTTAATAGAATTTCAATATGTTCAGCAAAAGAATAAATAGTTATAATAATAATAATAATAATAATAATAATAATAATAATAATAATAATAATAATAATGAACCACAAACTATATGCGCTACAAAGTGTCGAAGTTTCAAACTATGGTTCAATTATATTTATATCCTAAATACACGTGTATTTTCAGATCGAATAAATATTTTAAAATTTTCACTATTTATTAAAATAAATTTTCTAAAGTTAAGTCAATTTCTGAGTTTTGAATTTGATTTACTTTCAAAATAAAATGTATGCAAAAAAATATCGAGAGAATGAAAAGATCATAGAAAAGGGGTTTTAAGAGATTTTCTAGAAATTAATACAAAGATTTGAATAATATTTAAGTTTTTTTTTATTTTTATATTTTATATTAATAAAGAAAAAGTTAAGAATCTTGAACTTGGATTTTATATTTTTAAAGACTTTCTATCTTCAAACTTTTGAGTTGAATCTCATTCGGGATACAAATTCTAAAAAATTGGATTAAAATAGAAGAAAATGCTTTCGAGAAAATTTTTTTCTTAAGTAAATTTGAATGAAAAATGTTTGAGCGGAAGTAGAAAAAAATCCAGTCATTTATAAGAATACAGTTCTTGAAATTTCCAGACTTGAATATAAGAAACACTTATGTGAAAAGATGAATAAAACCTCTCTCATTAGCGATAAAATATGTTGATTTTATTCTCCAAAGCATACAAAAAGTTATCATTAGATTATTTTTCTCACTTATGATAAGTGTTTTGTATGATAAAGAGAGAGGGAAAGTATGAGCCAATTTATTGAAATTAATGATAGCCTCTTCTGAAAGAAATTAAAATCCCAACAGTTATTTAAAATAAATAATTATTTTCAACTACCGCTCTATTTCCTGAAGCTTATTCTGACCTTTTAAGGCAATCGATACTCTATAGAAGCAATTGAGTGGAAACAAGTAATTAATGTTCAAACATAACATGATAAAATAGCTTAAGAATTATTAGCTTCGATTTCAACCATAGCCAGAAGTTCGTTACTTAAAAGGTGGTCTAAATGGACATTCATTTCTATTATGAGATTATTAAGTCATATAAACTTGAGCTAATGTTACAATACTATTAGTGTGAAGTAAATACTGATGTGGTTAACGGCCATAATCTAGCATTAGCTGTGATTAAGATGAACATAATGTTTAATATCTAATACAGTATTTATTTAATAAAAACTTATCAAACATTTATATTTATTATAGCATATTATTTGTATTGAATGATAATTTTTTATTTCATATTTATGAGGTAAACTTTTACATATGTAATCATATTAAGAATAGTTTTATTTTTCACTCAACTAACTGAATGATAGCTAAAGAATAATGTCCGGATTCTTAAAGCTTGATTGATATTACAAATTATTATCCTTAACATTTTGAAAATTGAGGATAAATTCATTTTTATCTCTTATAACTAAAGCATGTTTGAAGATGTCCTGTGCCTTTTCATGCGCACAGCTATTCAGTGAAATTGAATTCCCAAATAAACCTTCAATGAAAATGCATTGACAAATGGATAGTATTCTTCTTATTGTTCGACAATTGAATAACACTAATAAATAGAAGCCTTTGTATCAATTCTATGGATTCAATTGAATAGTTTTCCTGAACATAAGCCATGAAAACAATTGAATTGTCAGAATATCTTCCTCATAAAATTTAGGGATTCTCTAGATATCTATTCATAGTATATCTCCAGATATAAGTTTAGATATTATTTTGATCATAAAATCTCTCATAACTTCATTTCACTTATTTATTGAGGAATTCCTTCGATTTTATTAAATAGTTTCTGAATAAGTCACAAATTCGTACAATTTTATTGATAATAATTGAATAGATTTATGTTATAGTAGTATATTCTAGAATATGAAAGGTCTCTATGAATTGCTTTTAACATTTTTTTTTGCCGGAATATTAATGAATATATTCTGTGAGAAGTTGTGCACAGAAATTAATTGAGTTATTTTTCGATAACATAATAAACTATTTGGAAAACTCTTTGCTCAACAAATGCTTTGTTTGTTTTTACGCTAATTAACTAAGTGATGAGAAACGGAACTGAGTTAATATTCTTCAACACGAGAAGACAAACAAGATTCAAATTCCAAGAATAGTAGTAAACCAATTAGTTTTGTGCTCAAGTAGTGATTAATTGAATTATGCAAAAGTTCTTATTTTATTTTCAGCCAACAAATTGAGCCTAATCTGCAATTATGTGTCTATTAATCCTGATTTATTCTTAGCTAAAACTTGCGAAAACTTTTGATTTTTAACACTAACAAGTTTTTATTTTTTCTCTTATAACACAGGAGTTTCTGTATACATATCGGCGTTCACTCTGATGTCGATCGCAATCGATCGCTATTTCGTAATCATATACCCATTCAAGGCTCGAATGCCAATGAGAATATGTATTATAATAATCATAACAATTTGGTTATCGGCAGCTTTTCTAACCCTACCGTACGGTATATTCATGGGAGTTATTCCTTCTGAGCGAACCCTATTCTGTGACGAGAACTGGCCTTTCGATGAGTCCCGTAAAGCGTTTGGTATTTCCACTTCTGTTCTTCAATTCGTGATACCGTTCATTATCATAACCTATTGTTACGTAAGAGTTTGTGGTAAACTATGGGACAGAGCGCGAGCCAGACCTGGAAGTGTCTCAATGAGAAGAGAGGAAATGGAAAGAGAAAGAACTCGAAAAACTAACGGAATGCTTATATCAATGGTTGTTATTTTTGTCATCTCATGGCTTCCGCTTAATTGCCATAATTTGGTATGAAATGAAAAGCTTTAGAAATTTATTAAATGGTATAATTTTACTTCACATGAATAACACTGTTTTTTTGTTAAAAATGAATATCAAATAATCTTTTCTCAGAAATAAATAGTTCCTGAGATAGATAAATGAAGACATTTAGTAATTTGTTTTTTATCAGATCACATAATTTAGTAAAGGTTAGGTTTAAATGTTTAAAAGATACCACACGCTTAAAAAGCATTGTTATAACTTGTGATATAAAGCAAATTACAATGGGATTTCTATGTCTTCATTAGGCTATACATCTGTAACTACTTATTTCCAAAAGAAAATCTTTCAACATCTAAAAATATACACACAATATGTCTATATCGAAATCTGAGTTGTCTAGTGAAGTAGACATCTTTCTAGAGTTATTCATGTAAATTACTATCACATTTGAATCTATTCAATAAAAATAACAATTTCGAACTGCTTGAGCTTTAAAGCACATTAAATAAAGTATTGTTTATAAGCGTTTATCTTATAAAACTTAAGTTAAGGCGCTTTGAAACTCAAACTTTTTAGCAAATATACTATCCTTATGTTGTATAAGAAGTAGCTTCACATTCAAATTATTCAAAAGCTTCGGATTTCAATATATTAGAGACTAATAAACTCCTATTAAACGCATTTTAAAATTTTATAAGATATAGTTTTATGTTCATTAAATCATCTTTTGATAAACAGAAAATATGAGTCGAGTCCATAACATGTCAAACGCCATAAAATCTAGACCACAAGGACTCATATATTCTGTTCATCGAAATCCTGAAGTAATTTTATTTAAGACCACAAAAACATATTTGCAAATGACTCTCAATTTTAATTTTGGTTAAAGTGAAGTTTCAATAATCGATATAAACCGCGCGCTTAATAAGTATTGTTATAAAGCGAATAGCTATAAGATTTTGAAAACTTCATATGTCTATATTTGAGGAACTATTTACTTGCCCAAAAAAATTCTTTGATATCCCTTCAGAATATACAGTCGACTCTCGTTATAGTGAAGTCGGATATAGTGTTTGGCTCGATATAGTGAACCATTTTTTCTTCTTCTATTGAGTTCGCCGTAGAGCTGATGCTAAAAAACTTCGGTTATAATGAACGCTCGTTATAGTGACCGGATTTGGTGTGTATTAGGGTGTTCATTATAACAAGAGTCAACTGTATATGCAAAGTTTTAAAGTTATCAGAATAATTATGTAAAGTGAAACCGTTCCCAGACCTCGATTAAAAATTTATATCAACTAAAATGAACTCTTTTTATTGTTGCTTTTTAATAGGTTCAGGATTTTTACATTCCGGCAGCGTTTTGGAGGTATTCGCGAGCATTCTTCGTTTTGGCGCACGCGGTGGCCATGTCTTCAACCTGTTATAACCCATTTCTGTACGCATGGCTTAATGAGAACTTTCGAAAAGAGTTCAAACAAGTGTTGCCCTGCTTTCGAGCCAACTGTTCAACTGTTGGTGCGATGGAATTGAGACACAGAGTAATTAGACATCAATGCAATGGCAATGAGATCGGAGATAAAGCTAACAATGCTATCACTACTATTAGTGGCAATGATGTCAATAATAGTCAGCCCTTAATTAGCCATAAAAATAATAATAAGACAGATAATGAAGAAGAAGACGTGATTTAATAACAGAATTTATTTTCAAAAGTTTTTTATTGAGTTATGTAAATAGAAAATAATGTTTTAACTTATAGTTTGTTATTATGTATTGTATGATAAAAGTTGACATCTAATACATGATTGAAATACATTGGGATTTAAGTGTTGATAAAAAGTTAGTCAAGTGTTAGGATTGAGTGGATCGCAGACAAGTCTTGATTCCGATGAGAGAACGAGTTGATAAAAGAGTAATTGAGGGATAGAATGAAGAGGAAAAGTGTGTGACAATGACTGACATTATAATAGATGAAAACATTGAGAACAAAAGTGATGTGTTGGCAGTCGAGCGTCAAATGAAAAACGATTACGAACAACAATACTTGCTATAATAAGTTATAATAACTCCTTATTGTCAATGATTTATTGTCAGCTGAATTGTGTTCATACTTGAATTCGTCGTATGAATTAAGCCCTCTATTATTCTGTTATTGAGAACTTTACCTAACTTTAAATCATTAGATAATATCCCATAATATCTCAATTTCTCAGCTATTAATCAAATTCATCACAAAAATCCATTCGAAAATTTCCAAAATTCATAATAAAATTACTGTATTTTTAACATATAAAACCTGTACGTTTACAAAACTAAGTTATTCAATAAAAATTTAATTAATGCACCAAAAAAGTCTTATATTTAATCTTAAAATTTTTCTACTTTCAAGTATATGAACACTTATCCAGTGGTAAAGTGTATTAACTTTCATCAAAATCATTAAGAGAATAGATAATAATATATTCTGTTCGCATCAGAAGCAAAAAACTATCAATCATTAGATGAGATAAGATTTTCGGACGCACTTTCTCTCTCTTTTCAATACTTTTCTCTACTCTTTCCTTTCCATCATATTTATTAAGTTATACGGAAGTGAGACTCAACTCAAACATACACATATTCTATACGTTCACATTAGTCATGAGAACGAGATCTCGTCTCGCTCAAAATTTCACCGGCTCTCAAGATATCTCGTCTCGCGAGACGAAACGAGTCGGCATTAAGTTTTTTTAATAAAATAATTTTTTGTGCTTTAATGAAACCTTTTGAAAAAGAAATGCTTTCAAATTGAATAATTTCAACAAAAACTATTTGCTCTGAACCCTAGATAACAGATGCATAGCTCGAAGATTAAGATAAGACAAGATTCGATACAAAATTTTAAGAAAAAATACGAGACGAGCGGTATGCGATACAAATTTTTGAGAATTATACGAGACGAGATCGGGTTCAACCATACGAGACCGAAACGAGAGCGAGATTCATAAAATCAAGAATTCTCATGACTAGTTCACATGATAAGCAAGAAGTTTTCAAACAAACATTTCACCCTTTGTTAGACTTCTCATACTTCTCACTATCTTTTAAGAATTGTATTGAATAGTAGAGTGTTACATGAAAATAGAAGTTTTATAGAAAAAGGTTAATTTTATTCCTTGTTTCACTTCAAATAGTTTAAAAATGCTTTATATTTTGTACAAATACAGACATTTCCCAAAACTCTCAACACTCTCAAACATATGTGACATGCATTAGAAAACTTTTTATTACATCACATTAAGCGAAATTCACTTAAAAATGGATTTTTTGACACTTGTAAAGCATTCAATTATAGTTCACATATATTTTCATCGAAGCAAATCATAGATAAGAACATTTTCTCTCAAGTAATTCATTATTAAAAATTATAATAATCTTGAATTGAGTACGAAAACTATTTTATGAAAATTTTTCACAGTATTTCTGGGGGTTATTTCATAGAAAAAAAGGATGAGTAATTTCCCTACTTATGTATTTAGTTGTTTTAGTTCTAGAATATATAAGAAACTGAATTTTAGTTTTAATTATTGAGAAATAAAATTAAAACAAATGTTAAAGTTGTGATAAAATGGCGACTTTCGGCGGTCAACAAGAATTCTATAAAGTTGCGCTTGAACATTTCTATTAGAAATACAAGTATTTAATAATTAAGAATGTCGATATAACTGCACATACATTTTAACTTCAAATTTTAAGCCAATGTTTGAATGCATTGAGATTAATCTAAACGGCCTATCATGTTGACTTCAGGTTATCGTTATCATGACATTTATCATATCTATTAGGCATAAATGGATGATGAAATAAGGGATTGCTTCAACATAAATTCAGTTATAGGAAAATTTGTTGTAAAATAATTTTCTGCTTATTCGGCTTTCAAGCCTCAGCGCCCAAGCCTTGAATCACCATAATATAAGAACAGCAAAAGATAAATATGTCGCTACCATTCAAAATGTACTCCTTTCAGGTCTTCAAATAAGAAAAAGGCTTAAAGTAAATATTTATTTTCAATTTATAATTGAGTATTGACTAATGTTTTCAATTGGGATTTTCGTTAACTCAACTCTTACTATACTATTGATTTGTTTTTACTCAATCATTGAGAGTGAATAAGATAATAATTCATAATTATTTTCTATATAAACACATAAACATATAGAAATTGGTTGAAATTTAACTTTGAAAAACAACGAGTATCACAAAATATAAGTATGACATATATTTATTCTTTTATTATACTCTTGGATGTATTTAAGAGCTAATTGATTCAAATTTTGACATAAAAAATATTATCTTCTTTTTAGAGATGGTCAAACTTGATCAATACTCCATAGGACACTGTTATAGCGTAAAGCACTGTTTACTTATACACTTCCTTACTTTTGACTCAATACAAAATAAGCGCTATATTTTGACATCAATTTCTCTTATAGTTAATATGTATCTTTGCAGTCAAATGACATATCAATAGAAACTATAGAAAATATGCTTCATTTTAAAATAAGAATCATTGAAAACCATTGAGTAAAACTTGAAAGAAGGGATGCGTTATTAGTCTCATTTCCATACTTATGAGCGCCAGTGTATGTTTGACAAAATATGAGTAATAAGTTGAGTTCTTTATTTGGTTAAAATTGAAGTAAGTTAAGTGCGCCACAGTATTCAAGTTTCCTAAGTTTTTACAATACTCTGTCTCTAATCAAATATTGAGTAAATCTTCAAATAATGAGTCTAAATATGATGAATTACATAAAAAGGTCAACATTGGCATTGAAGATGAGCTTATCATTAGATATTGTTTTGAAGAGCAAATTACCCACGGAATAAATAAAAAAAAATGTCAACATAAGGTGATGAATCTGTTTAAAAACTCCCAAAGGATAAGAAGGTATCCTTAGTAAAGCACTCTATATAATAACATACTCCTCAAGTTTGAAGCCTCCAGCTATTTAGAGATCATTTTTTGGAAAAAAATTTCAGTTATTTATAAGTTTGATCACTAAAGGAATTGATTTTTTGACTTTTTAATATCCAAAAAATATATATTTTGTGGTTCAAGTTCAGTCTTTCCGAATAAGGACTATGGATTTCAATGGAGATCATGTTCGAGATATTATTTTGAAGAAGAGCAGAGTATCTTTTTTGTTGGTTACTACTATTGAAACTGCTAGTGATGATTACTGGTCTTTCCTGCAAAACAAGTTCCATACAAAATGTATAGAAAAACATGTTATGCACGAAAGCATTTGATCGCTAGCAGTTTCAATAGTAGTACAATAAATTTAGAGAATTAATTGGTCATTGTAAATATTGGAACTTTGATTCCACCACTCATTCAGTCTCATTAAAATATTGAAGTTCATAAAAGATTAAAATTGAGCTCTGTTTTGCTCATTTCAATTAAGAGAAATGGCATATCATATTATAGAGTTAGAAGTAGAGATCATATCCTCCTCCTATTTAGAGTCGAATATCACTGAATCATTGAGTCTCAAAAACCACTAAAATTGACTGAACATGGATTTTCTCAAAGTGAATAAAAAAGTAAACAACATTAGTGAGATAGTGATATCCGGTCACCATTAATGTTATATTGACATCATATCAAAATGCATTCCTCCTTTTCCGTAATGCATCGAATATGCTCTCTATTGAGATTCAAAATTGTTATTCAGACATAACTTCTCTTTCAGACAGACAGAAAGTACATCGTTTTTTAGGATATTAAAAAAAGTTTGAAAATCAATTCCTTTTGAGACCAAACTTATAAATAATTAAATTCTTGAAATTTTTTTCCAGAATGTTGCAACTGGTTCTAATGGGTTCGGTTGAGTTAAGCTCAGGTCTGGTTTACGGTTGCCAGACGTACACATTCGGAAGTACTACCGATCAAACAAGTAGATACAAACGATTTGCTTTCTTGCACAGCAAATTCTCAAAAGACTCAATACAAAAAACGTGTATTGTACGAAAGCAAATTTGTATCTAGTTGTTTGATCGGTAGTACAGTCCACAGATCATCTGTACATTGAAGTGCATAAGTTTTATACCTAAATAAAAAAATTACTTTCATTATCTGGTACTAAATCTTGATATTAAGATAGAGAAAAAACAAATCAATTATAAACTAGATTTCAGACAAATTGAGTAAAAACTCTTCTAAATAGATTTAAATAAAAATAGTTAATAAAAAAGGCTAGAACTAAAGTTGCTGTGAATACTTATTGGTACTCATTATTTATACTCTATGGGAAAATTTTCACATTTAAGATGAATTTTCTCATGAAATTTTCAAAATAATATTTAATAGTAGTTCAACTGAAATAATCGGATATCAGAAGACTCAGCATGATGAACTGTGTCATTCATGGGGGTGGGGTGTCCGGAAATTTTTTTCCATGGAACTCCATGTTAAAAAAATCACATGGGATCTTATGAGAAAATGTTTTTTCAAAAATTTATTTCTCGAGAACGGATGGTCAGTGGAGTTAGACATTACATTTACATGAGGAGCAAGTCAATGGTTTTTGAAAAATACCCCCACCCAACTCTCCCTAGCTCTTGCCCTGAAAACCCGGGTTCTACCCATTATTTCAGTTGAACTACTGTTGAATATTATTTTGAAAATTTGATGAGAAAATTCATTTTAAATGTGAAAATTTTCCCATAGAGTATAAATAATGAATACCAATAAGTATTGGCCGCAATTTAGCCTTTGCGCCGCAACTTTAGTCATTCCTCATAAAAAAGCTAAAAAGTTGATGACAGTGTTTTCCAAACATATAAATCTCAAGCATTATCGCCATCTCTAGACACCAAAAGAAAAGTTGAAATCACGTGTCAAAAAAAGTTGTAAACAAATGTTGGCGCTTAAGTACACATGTGATTACATCAGTTTTAATCACTAAATACTAGTTTCAAATTAGATATAAAGACAAACAAAAACAACAGACTTTTAACTAAAAATTTAAAATCTAAACAAACTATTAATAAATACCTCATTATCTAAATGGTAATAATGAGTAAAAGAGATTATTCGTCATCAGATGATTCCTCTGCAGATGAAGACGACGGAAATTTCAAGAGAAAAAAACCAAATAATAGTTGTAATAATAATCAAAACAAAAGTTTTATTGTCTTTGATAACAATAGTAATAGTAGTGAAGGTTTTGATAACAATTATAAACCATTAAAAGTTTTTGATAGCAGTAAACAATCGATTAATAATCAAAAGTTCATTAATGAGAGGAAAGCATTGGAGAAAAAGTTGTCTTCACTCACAAAATATGACGATTTGTTTGATTTCAATGATAGTAAAGATTGTTTTGATAACAATTTTCTTAATAATAGTAATGATAATAACAATAGAAATTATTTGTCAGCAATTAATGAGAATAAAAAAGCTGTTAATTGTTCAGAAAAGTCAACAATTAACCAGTTTTCCAGTGATGTTTGCGATAATGACTTCACGACTGAACCACACTTTCAAACAGGTATTCATTTTTGTTTTCAATTTAATTAATCAATTATTTTCAGTTCTCTTAACGAATATATCATTTAAACAATTAATAAATTAATTGTCATTCAGTTTCCAGATATTTAAAAGTCTAAAAAACAGTCAAATCGATAGTTATTTTCAAATAGATTTTGAAACTTGTATTTACATAACATTTGATTATTTTTGAATTAATTACTTGTTGTTTTCAATTAATAAATTGTCTTATATTTAAAGCCCCGGTTATCAGAGAAGTTGATCCAAGACTTCGAAGAACAGAAAGTAATTTTGAAAAACCAGAACCAAATCAATTGCCTCTTAAGAAAAGAATCCGTATGTCATTGGCTTTGAGAAAGCCTTCGGATGCTTATAATGAGCTAAAGCTCGAGGTCTCAAGTCTAGAGCTCATTAAATATAAGGATGACTTGACATCAATAGCGCTCGACTGGTTTCCATCTTTTCTCGACAATCAATTGAATCCTCAAGACTCTTATGTGGACTCCGACTATATTAAAACATTTCATAATGTGATGCGAGACGTGTTCAGTCTTAAGACAAAGTTATCTAAATTCTGGAACGATTTAGTGGTCAACATTAATAAATTCATTGAACAGTCGAGAATTCAACAGTTGGTAATCAAATCATAGTTTAAATCACAACAAAAAATATCTTAAGTTTTTTAAAAACAACAATTCAAACATCTTTTAGTTATTTATAGTATTTCTATAATATTTAACATTAAATTTGTCTCAAGTTATATGAGATAACAATTTAGAAATAGATTTCATTTCGCTTTTAAGTTCTCATGTTTTAATTTAAGTTTAATTTTAATGATTAATTGATTTTTAATTAAAGCCTCAATTGTTAAACAAATTGCGATGGATTTTAACGAAAGATATTCGCGATTATCTCATATCAGAAGAAGTGAAGATAGATATGAAGACATCAAATATAATATTAGACCACAAGATCAAAATGGATTCCAACCGTTCAGACAGTAGAGAACAATTCAGACGTAAATATGAGGAACAATTGAATGTAAGCACATCTTCGATGAGACCGACAGCAACTCAACCATCAATACCATTACATAACCCATTAATACACACAACAAAACCTTTAATGCATTCGACAGATGTCTTCTCACAAATGTCTTCATATATCGCACCACAAACTTCTTCGACATATCCCTCAACACT